>JALIZH010014286.1:0-14814 GCA_030522465.1 Rhipicephalus appendiculatus | reverse complement strand
TTTGTCCTAAGTTGGTGCAATAGCTCTCGTCGCAATCTACCGTCTAGCCCGAGAAGCCACTTTAAAAAAAAAACAGCGGACGCGGCGAACTTCGAGCTGCAATTCAACCTCGCTAACTTCGATTCACAAAAAAGAAAAGAAAGGAAAGAAACAGCGAAGCGCGCAGCTGTCATGCTGATGCTGGGCTGGCATGAGTGATGAGCGACGTGGCTATTTCCGCTCTGTAAACGGCCCAACATAAAATTAAGAAAGGCTTACGTTTCGATCACAGAGACATTGGCATTTGCTCGAGGTTCGATGAGGTGACAGCAATGGAGACCCTACACAAAGTAGTCCTCCTTTAAACCACTCGCGGAATATTCGAGCAAACTCAAGGTATTACAGAGAAAAAGGGTGTTCTGTGAGTATTCCGTACAGATCATCCTTCTTAATTCTCGCATCAAAGGGTTTCATGGTTCACTTTAATTCCCTCCACGTGTACCTTGAGAGAGCAGTCGGACACACGTCTCCCGATGTAAATTCTTTGTTCCTTCTGTCATTAGCCCAATAGGAAGAGTTACTTAAATAATAGGTTGATTTGCCTAAAGTTATTTGAAAGAAGGCCATGAGAAATGAGGTCGTTATCCGTGAAGAAGTTCGAACACACGTTTCTCGACCACTCCGCCTCGGGACGACGTCACTTCCTTAAATTCATGCATGACAAAACAATCGGCAACCAATACAAAGTATACTGGAGCGTACAGAAGCTTATGCTCTGAGGCAGCGAAAGACAGAAAATAGTTTAGTTTGAGTAAATCCCACAATGTTTGGTATCTGATTTTTTTTATTTGCAAGACCCGTAAAGGCCCTCCTGTGAGGGTATTATATAGGGGTAGAGGGTGGTGGGACACGCGTACCTGCACAGAAAAAAATTCAGGGGACATTTGAGCTCCACCTCAAGAGTAAACGCGATAGAATAATCTGGCCCCTTCTCAACCGGGTAGCCTCGCTTTGCCTTTCAGTGGAACTTCAACCATGCCGCAGTGAAATCAACGTCTGTGCAAGTAACATTGACCAGAGAGAACGACGACGACGAAGCTGGTGCTGCCTGTCTAAGTAGCTCTGTCTGCATTTATCGTTTCTTTTGTTTATATTACGGCTCAGAACTGATCAAGACGTGGGACGACTCGAAAAGGTACCTCCCGTATCGGAGACCGACGGGTGCTGGGCAACCCGCCGCGTCGAAAGGTGCTGGAAGGGCCGAAACAAGCGTCAACGAGAGCGCCGCCATGACCTCCCAAGTAGGGACACCAGGCCACAAACATCAGCTGGCCTGCACAAGTATGCCTGACTGTAAGCGACAAGAGATCACCGAATCTGAGGATGACTCAACTGACATCGGGGACCACAACGCGGCGAACTCTACGGATCTAGACATGGACGAGGGTGGTTTTCGTGTGGTGCGCCATCGCAAAGACAGGACAGTGGGTATTCCGGTGATACTTGCTCCAGCATCCGAAGGAGCTAACTTAAGGCAAGTGAACCCTATTGCCCTATATTCCGAGATTGAAGCGATTCTCGGTGGAGCCCCAGTCAAGAGCCACTTCACAGCACAGGGTTCTTTGCTCTTGGATATAGCGACGGAAGATCAAGCTAACGTGCTTCTAGAGACCAAAAATATCTGTGGCATAGCCATATCTGCCCGTGTACCCCATAGCTATATGAAGAATACGTGTGTTGTAAGAGGTGTCCCCAAGATGGTACTCGGACGAAGAGTTGCTTACCTACCTGAAACCTCAGGGAGTATACCACGCAAGAAGAATCGTCCGTCGGGTCCAAACCTCGTCCTCCGATTGGGAATCCAGGCGTACTGGCTCTGTGGTGCTCACATTCGCTCCCAATTCGGAACGCCCAGAGAAGATCAACCTTGGCTTCACCAGACATGAGCTGGAAGACTACGTGGAGACACCGCCACGTTGTTTCAAATGTCAGCGTTTCGGGCATGTCGCCAAGCATTGTCGTGGAGAACAGAGGTGCAAGCGCTGTGGGGGCCTCATGACTTTAAGACGTGCACAAGTAAAGAAAAACTTGTGTGTGCTAACTGTGGCGGTGACCATCCAGCTAGCTACGGCCGATGTCCAGCACGGACAGCCGCTCAGCGAAGAAATAAGACGTTTGTCCTCGGCCCGAAGGCTGTAAGCGAACCATCGAACACAAGGAAGACGACCAACGCGCCGCAACTTAGTGGTTTGGATAATGACCATGCAGGAAATTTTCCGCGCCTGAAACCGACACGAGACGTAACTGAGCCAACGGAAACGAATAATGTTGCTGAAGAACGTGTCCCAGAGTCCACCAAGCGCACCTATGCGGCTGCATTGAACCGATCTAAAGCAACTGGAAGCAATCAGCACGAAAACTGCGAGCACGTGATTCGCGCTTTGTTCACGGCACTACGCTCACACGTCGCGAAGATGCCAGCGAGTTCTACGAAGGATATGTTGGAAGCAGTACTGGCTCTCGAGTCAGTGATACTGTGCTTTGCTTCCACGTATACACAGTAGAATAATGGCAATGTCTCGCCCACCTGGCCCATTCCGTCCCTCACAAGTGCCCTTAATAATGCAATGGAACTGTGCCGGTCTTCTGCAGCGTCTGTGTGAGCTTAACTTATTCCTGCGAGACATTCCTATACCGATTTTAGCCCTCTCGGAAGCCGGTCTCCCAAATGGAAGACGCCCACAGGGTATATCCGACATTGCAATCCGAGCATACCATCGTTTGCAAATGGAAGCGCCACGATATACATAAGGCGGGAAGTGCCTCACTTCGCATTACCAGTGCAAGACCTCTGTTCCAACTCACTGGAAGTCGCTGCGGTGCAAGTGTGCATAGGAAACCGAAAACTGAGTGTAATATCGGTGTACATCAGTCCACGCAAGAAGGTCTCCATGGAGGCTCTCCTAAAGGAAATTTGCACTCGGTGTCCCGCTCCTCGAATAATCTGTGGTGATTTTAACGCACATCATCCGCTCTGGGGAGATAAGAGTGCTGATTCTCGAGGCAAGGAACTTTTAACAGCAGCGGATGCTGCTGACTTATGTGTGGCGAATGATGGCAAACCAATATTTTTCCGGCCACCAGATTCATGGAGTGCGATAGACCTTGTATTACACTTCGCGGACCTTCTGGTATCATCGGCAACGGCCCCAGACAGGATGGGCAGCGACCATTTCCCCATCTTCACCAATATCATCGGATTTGGGGACCGCTGGTCGACATTTCTGCAATGTGACTCGCTGGGACACGTACAGAGCAGCGCTGGACGAATCCTCTGGTGAGCTGTTTGCAGATATGTTACGAAGTAAGCGAGCGGCTACATCGTTGCTGAAATTGCCCGATCATTTCCCTGCTCCTGACTTGAAGTTAAAGAACCTGTGCGCAGCACGTAGAAGAGCGGAGCGGAAGCTCATGAGGAAAAAAGGAAACCCATCGGCGAAAACTGAATACAACCGGATAAACGCTGCCATTCGTCGCCACACAAAAAAACTACGCAGAATTCAATGGGCTGCTTTCTGTGAAAGTCTATCGCCGTTTACACCCTTGACAAGAATATGGAGAGTCATTAATAGTCTTTCTGGAAAGATCCGCTCTCACAGACCATTCGAAGCACTCGCTTTGAAGCAAGGAAAAGATTTGCAAACCCTTGCAGAGGATTTCGCAGACGAATACACATCTGGCAGATCAGCAGGAGTGGCAATACCTCTGCCACCTCAATTACTCCATACGATGGATACGCCGTTCACATTTCGAGAGTTGGATATGGCGTTTAGCAAATTAAGAAGACGCTGTGCTGTGGGTCCCGATATGATCAGCAATCAGATGCTGACAAATCTGCCATATAATCGAAGGCGCGCTCTTTTGGACATATTTAATCATGTCTGGAGCACAGGAGAAATCCCACTTGTATGGAAGACAGCATGGGTGGTGCCAGTGATGAAACCCGGAAAAGATCCTGCGAGCCTCGCCTCATATCGACCGGTATCGCTAACATCATGCGTATCTAAGTTGATGGAAAGACTCATATGCACAAGACTAACTTGGTACCTTGAGCAAGAAGGAAGATGGCCCGCGTGTATGACGGGATTTCGCCCACGGCTGAGCGCCCAGGACAGTGTTTTGGACCTGCTGAGCCACATCGAGCACCACCGTGTCAGCGGCCTCTCGACACTCGCCGTCTTCATGGACGTTGCCAAAGCCTATGACTGTGTGCTTCAAACAGGCATCGTCAACGGACTCCAAGCCATGGGTATTTCGGGAAATGCTCTTCGTTTCGTACATGAATTTATCGGAGACCGGCGTGTCCGGGTTAAACTTGGAAATGTAACGAGCGAAGAGCGAAGCGTTTCCCTCGGCGTTCCACAAGGAAGTGTTCTATCTCCCTTGCTTTTTAACGCTGCCATGGCCAGTCTTCCTGGTGCTCTGAAAGTAGCTCTGAAAGCAGTTAAAATATCCATCTATGCCGATGGTATCTGCATCTGGATCTCAGGGTACCAACACAAACGTTTGGCCCGGATAGCACAGGGCGCCATTTCAATCATTGAACGCCATTTGTCGACACTTGGCCTGTCTCTATCAGCGGAGAAATCTGCCTTCATGCTCTTCCCGGGGGTGCGACGGAAGTCAACGCGCCTGTCGCTGAATATCAGAGGCCATTCCATTCGTCGTGCGACAAGTGTTCGTTTCCTGGGCGTTACCATCGATAACAAGTTACTATGGCGACGAGCGGTTGATGGTATTGTCACGTGGTCGTGACGTCGACGAAGGCAGCAGGCGACGTGTCCAAGATGAAACTGTTTATTAGGCCGAACTTGTGGCCGTGAAACGTAAAGGCAGATTACAGCAATACACGCTGGCACTGATAGCGGCGAACAGAGCGTCGGCCGTCGATCAACTGCACATCGTTGGAGCGCGCCGGCTTTTATGCATCACGCGTCGAACATTCTAGCCTTATCACTGGTCATCGCGCACGCTCTGGAATAATCTCGAGTGGTCGCGTCTTGCGCGCAATCGTAACAAAACGATCTACAATAATCGCGAAGGTTGTAGAACAATAAGGCACGGTTTGAGTTGAGCTTTGCTGACGGCCTTTGTGGGCGAAAACCGAATACAACAAAAGTGAAAATAAGAATAGCGCGTGGCAATGCCCCCCCCTCTGAAAAGGCATCGTCCCGATGCTTAAAACAGAACACGGGGGGAAAATGCATGCAACAATAAATCACAACAATAAAGAAAGAAAGTACAATAATTAAGCAATAAGTGCAGTCCTCAGGTTTGCTAACGCGCGTAATACGGCTTGAGGCGCACGACATGGACGACTTCAGGTCGCGCACGGCGCCGCTGAGAGTTCGTTATGCCGTCCGGGACGACCTCGTAGTCCAGAGCACCGAGACGTCGAAGCACCTTGTACGGACCGAAGTATCGCCGAAGAAGTTTTTCACTAAGTCCACGTCGGCGTATCGGCGTCCACACCCAAACGCGGTCGCCGGGCTGGTATTCCACGGAGCGTTGTCGAAGATTGTAGCGGCGCCTGTCAGTCGTCTGCTGATTCTTGATCCGCAGGCGGGCGAGCTGTCGTGCTTCTTCGGCACGCTGTAGGTAGGCGGTCACGTCGATGTTTTCTTCGTCCGTCACGTTTGGTAACATGGCGTCGAGTGTCGTTGCCGGGCTCCGTCCGTAGACCAACTTGTATGGCGTCATCTGCGTCGTTTCTTGCACGGCCGTGTTGTATGCGAAGGTCACGTACGGAAGGATGGCGTCCCACGTCTTGTGTTCGACGTCGACGTACATGGCCAGCATGTCGGCGATGGTCTTATTTAGACGCTCGGTCAGGCCGTTGGTCTGTGGGTGGTACGCGGTGGTCCGGCGGTGGCTTGTGTGGCTGTATGCCAAGACGCCTGGGTTAGGTCAGCCGTAAACGCCGTACCTCTGTCGGTGATGAGAACCTCTGGGGCGCCGTGTCGAAGGACGATATTCTGAACGAAGAACTTGGCTACCTCGGCGGCACTGCCTTTGGGCAGGGCTTTTGTTTCGGCGTAGCGGGTGGGGTAGTCGGTGGCTACGACGATCCATTTATTTCCGCAAGTCGACGTTGGGAACGGCCCCAGCAGGTCCATCCCGATCTGCTGGAACGGTCGCCGAGGAGGCTCAATCGGCTGAAGGAAGCCTGCTGGTCTTGTTGGCGGTGTCTTCCGTCGCTGACAATCTCTGCACGTCCTTACGTAGCGAGCGACGTCGGCGGCAAGGCGCGGCCAGTAGTACTTTTCCTGTACTCTGGCGAGCGTGCGCGAAAGTCCGAGGTGTCCAGCCGTCGGGTGGTCGTGTAGAGCCTGCAGGATTTCTGGTCGCAATGCTGAAGGCACGACGAGGAGGTAGTTTGCTCGAAGTGGCGAGAAATTCTTCTTTATGAGAACGCCGTTTCGCAAGAAAAGCGACGCGAGTCCTCGCTTGAACGCCTTTGGAGCAATGGCGGTCTTCCCTTCGAGGTACTCCACAAGGCCTCTGAGCTCCAGGTCGGCTTGCTGTCGTTCGGCGAAATCATCGGCACTTATGGATCCCAAGAAGAAGTCATCCTCTTGGTCATCCTGCGGCGGCGGGTCGACGGGGGCGCGAGACAAGCAGTCGGCGTCAGAGTGTTTTCGTCCGGACTTGTAAACGACGGTAACGTCGAATTCTTGAAGTCTCAGACTCCATCTTGCGAGACGACCTGAAGGGTCCTTCAGGTTAGCTAGCCAACACAAGGCGTGGTGGTCGCTCACAACTTTGAAGGGCCTGCCGTAGAGGTAGGGGCGAAACTTTGACGTTGCCCAGATGATGACAAGGCACTCCTTTTCTGTTGTGTAATAGTTGGCTTCTGCCTTGGATAGCGACCGGCTAGCATAACTGATAACCCTTTCCACGCCGGCAGTTCTCTGGACAAGAACGGCGCCGAGTCCTACGCTGCTTGCGTCGGTGTGGATTTCCGTGTCGGCGTGTTCGTCGAAATGCGCAAGTATTGGAGGCATCTGCAGGCGTCGTTTCAATTCTTGAAATGCTTCAACTTGCGCCGCTCCCCACTTGAATTCCACGTCGTTTTTCGTGAGCTGAGTTAGTGGCTCGGCGATGCGCGAAAATTCCTTGACGAAGCGTCGATAATAGGCGCACAAGCCGAGAAATCGGCGTACGGCTTTCTTGTCGGTGGGCGGCGGGAAGGCAGCGATGGCAGCTGTTTTCCGTGGGTCGGGGCGAACTCCAGACTTGCTGATGACGTGACCCAAGAACAGAAGTTCCTCGTATGCGAAGCGGCACTTTTCTGGCTTCAGGGTGAGTCCGGAGGCCTTGATTGCTTCAAGTACTGCGGCAAGTCGCCGGAGGTGTTCTTCGAAGTTTGATGAAAACACAACGACGTCGTCCAAGTACACAAGGCAGGTCTGCCACTTCAAGCCGGCCAGTACAGTGTCCATAACACGTTGGAACGTCGCAGGTGCCGAGCAAAGACCGAAGGGCATGACCTTGAACTCGAAGAGGCCGTCTGGTGTGATAAAGGCAGTCTTCTCTCGGTCTCTCTCGTCGACCTCGGTTTGCCAATAGCCGGTCTTGAGGTCCATCGACGAAAAGTACTGCGCGCTGTGGAGTCGATCCAGGGCGTCGTCTATACGTGGGAGAGGATAGACATCCTTCTTCGTGATCTTGTTCAGGCGGCGATAATCGACGCAGAAACGCAGGGTTCCGTCCTTCTTCTTCACTAACACTACGGGTGACGCCCAAGGACTCTTGGAAGGCTGGATGATGTCGTCGCGTAGCATTTCGTCGACTTGTTGCTTTACGGCCTCGCGTTCTCGCGTTGAAACTCGGTACGGGCTCTGGCGGAGTGGTCTCGCATTTTCCTCTGTTATGATGCGGTGTTTCGCGATTGGGGTCTGTCGAATTCTTGACGACGACGAGAAGCAGTCCTTGAATTGCAAGAGCAGACTTTTGAGTTGGTCTTGCTTGTGCTTCGGGAGGCTCGGGTTGACGTTGAAATCTGTGTGGGGGACTCCGATTCGTCGAAGCAGGTTCGGTAGCATCGGATAGGGCGAAAGCATTGCTGGTGTCCACGAACTTATCGATGTAGGCGACCGTCGTACCAATGTTAAGGTGCCTATATTCGTGGCTGAAGTTTGTCAGCAGTACCTTTGCTTTGCCATCACGCAACTCGGCGATGCCTCTTGCGACGCAAATCTGGCGGTTCAGGAGCAGGTGCTGATCACCCTCGATGACGCCTTCGAAGTCTGTGGGTTCCTCAGCGCCGACGGAAATGATGACGCTGGAGAAAAGTGGAACGGTGACCTGCTCTTCTATGACATTTAAGGCATGGGTCGCTGGCGTCGTGTGGGGCAGCAGGGCGTCTTCTGAGGTTAGTGTTATTGACTCTGACCTCAGGTCGATGACGGCGCCGTGTTGGCTTAGGAAGTCCAACCCGAGTATCACGTCCCTGGAGCACTGTTGCAGGATTATAAAGCTCGCAGGATAAGTCCGATTATTGCTGGTGACTCTTGCTGTGCAGACCCCAGCGGGCGTTATTATATGGCCTCCAGCGGTCCGAATTTCGGGGCCTTCCCACGCAGTCTTGACTTTCTTCAACTTCGCGGCGAACGGCCCACTGACGACGGAATAGTCGGCCCCGGTGTCGACGAGAGCTGTGACGCTGTGGCCGTCGATGAGAACGTCGAGGTCGCTAGTTCGTCGCCTGGCGTTGCGGTTGGGTCGAGGCGTCGGGTCGCGGCTACGACGGTTTGTTCCACTGCTTCGGCGTTGAGTCGTCTGTTCTTCCGGTCGCGAAGTTTCGTCATCCAGGCTCCGTTCGGCTTGCGGCGCGTTCTTAAGACTTCGTTGAGGCGTCGTCGTCGTCGGAGGAGGATATTCGGCATTTCGTCGTTCAGCAACCGCACCTCCATCGGTTGCTGCCCTTAGTTTTCCGGGTAAGGGCTCGGAGATCGGCCCCGAGCCGGACTGGTGTACTGCCTGCGATGAGGTGAGGTGTAGCGGCCTGGCGACGGTGAACGGGAAGGTCGTCGGGGTGTCCACTGCGCTCCTGTGAGGTAGTCGGCGATGTCGCGTGGCCGTTCACCCCGCTGTGGACGCGGTGCGTCGATTGCGAAACCTCGAAGTCCCATCTGGCGGTACTGGCAGCGGCGGTAAGTGTGGCCAGCTTCTCCGCAGTGGTAGCAGAGTGGGCGGTGGTCAAGGGCGCGCCAAATGTCGGTCTTCCTCTGCGTGTATCGCTGGCCGGCTGGTGGGCGGTATGGCGTCTGTGGTGGCGGCGAAGGTGGCGCCTGGCGACGGAACTGTGGCGGAGGGGTGTCTTGACGAGTGCGGGGAGGAGGAACAGGGCGGCGGACAGCAGCAGCGTAGCTCATAGCCTGCGGCTGCGGGTGCGCTGACTCGGAAATGCCCATCGATTGTTGGATTCCTGCTCGGACGATATCTGCGATCGAGTCTACTTGAGGCTGCGATTCCGGAAACATCTTACGCAGCTCTTCACGCACGACTGCTCGGATGGTCTCGCGCAGGTCGTCGGTGCTGTGGGCTTGAACTTCGGCGTAGTCCATTGTCAGTGAGCGGCGGTTGTACTGCCTTGTCCTCATCTCAAGCGCCTTTTCTATAGTTGTAGCTTCGGTGAGGAATTCGGCGACCGTTGTGGGCGGGTTGCGCACAAGTCCTGCGAACAGTTCTTGTTTAACGCCCCGCATGAGCAGGCGAAGTTTTTTGTCTTCGGCCATCGCAGCGTCGGCAAGGCGGTATAGTCGAGTCATCTCTTCCGTGAAGATGGTGACGCTTTCATTTGGTAGCTGAACCCGGGTCTCCAGCAAAGAAGCAGCTCTTTCCTTGCGAACGACGCTCGTGAACGTCTGCAGGAATGCGCTGCGGAAATTATTCCAGGTTTGAAGGGATGATTCTCGATTTTCATACCAGGTTCTTGCCGAGTCTTCCAGGTAGAAGTAAACGTGTCACTGCTTGTCGTCGGTGCTCCAGTTGTTAAAGGCGGCGACACGCTCGTATGTCTCAAGCCAGGTTTCCGGGTCTTCCAGTGATGAACCGCGGAAAGTTGGTGGCTCCTTCGGTTGCCGGAGCACAATCGGTGCAGGTGGCACAGAGGCCGTCATTGTCGCCGTGGTCGAGGTCAGGGTCTTGGTCTTGCTAGTCTTGTCGGGTAGAGGGCCGTACTCCGGTTGTAGACCTTGCTGCCTACGGCTAACTCGCTGGTCGTGGTTGGTGTCGGCGTCTCCTTCACGACTGGGGCTGGGTTCACGGCTTGACGGGGGCGTCCGGTACATGAACGAAGCAGCACCTCCACCAGATGTTACGTGGTCGTGACGTCGACGAAGGCAGCAGGCGACGTGTCCAAGATGAAACTGTTTATTAGGCCGAACTTGTGGCCGTGAAACGTAAAGGCAGATTACAGCAATACACGCTGGCACTGATAGCGGCGAACAGAGCGTCGGCCGTCGATCAACTGCACATCGTTGGAGCGCGCCGGCTTTTATGCATCACGCGTCGAACATTCTAGCCTTATCACTGGTCATCGCGCACGCTCTGGAATAATCTCGAGTGGTCGCGTCTTGCGCGCAATCGTAACAAAACGATCTACAATAATCGCGAAGGTTGTAGAACAATAAGGCACGGTTTGAGTTGAGCTTTGCTGACGGTCTTTGTGGGCGAAAACCGAATACAACAAAAGTGAAAATAAGAATAGCGCGTGGCAGTATTGTGGCCACATCCGTACAAAGACTCAACGCTCTTCGTCGCATGGCAGGTGTACGCTGGGGCAACAATCCTATGTCGATGCTTAAGCTGAATGCTGCGCTCATAACAAGCCGCATTCTTTACCAGCTGCCGCTGATATCGCCATCACCGAGCCAGTTTGAACGCTTAGAGGCAGTGCACAGAAAGGGTCTTCGCTTGGCGATGGGAGTCCCTCAGGCGGCGTCAAACAAGAAGGTCAGCGATGAAGCCGAGTCTCTACCACTCCGCCTCCTGGCGTCTCAGGCTTTGTTGACGCAGATATCAAGACTGGGCGAGTCCTCCACAGGCACGGCCCTTCTCCGGCGGCTAAGAGCAAGAACTGACTCACATTTTCACGCGGCACTGAACACATTTCGACATTTAGGCTTGAAATCGCCTCAACGGAGCCCTATCGACCCGCCATGGTCCTTTGTGGACGTTGCCTGTAACTTCAGGGTTCCTAAACTGCCGACGAAACGCACCGTTCCAGCTGAGGAAGCAAAGTTTTTGGTGTTGGACCATTTGAGCACCATGTACCGTGGTCACCTACAAGTTTACACTGACGGATCGGTGTGCACACAGACGGATAGCTGCGCAGCGGCTTTCTGCATACCCTCCCTGGGCGTGTCATGGTCGGGCCGCCTGGATCGTGTTGTGTCGTCCACAACAGTAGAAAGCGCCGCAATCACCGCGGCTTTGCGAAAATTGCGATCGTTTTCTGCACGAGATGTGGTACTGCTGACGGATTCACAGTCGGCGTTACAGCGACTGCATCGAGGGCTACCTCAAGAAAAATTCACAAGACAATCTCTGGCGCTCATTAAACACCTGATCGGCAAGAGCTTCAATGTAAAGTTTGAGTGGATCCCCTCCCACGTTGGAATTGAAGGCAATGAAAAAGCTGATGCCCTTGCACGTGAAGCGCGAACTTGTGTTCCAAAAATAAGAGCGCCTAAAACTTACCAGAACAACAAGGATGTAATACGCAATCACTTCAGGGCGATCCACAAGTTTCCGCATCAGTCATGCGTAATCCACGGACTTTCTAGAGAACAAGCGACGCTTCTTTACCGGATAAGAACTGACTCCGCATACACGCCGGCTTGGTCATTCAAGACTGGGCGAGGCGCTTCCCCGTTTTGTGGCGTTTGTGGTGACATCGGCGACATCGAGCATTTCATTTGGCTGTGCCCGCAGTTTGACAGCGAAAGAACAGAGATGGTACGCAGCTTGCAGAAAGGTTGTCACAAGCACGGGACATCTGAAGATGTCATTTTTCCTGAAGGGCCCACGGCGACGAGGAGGAGCGTGCAACGGATCCTGATGGCTTTCCTGCGAGACACTGGGCTGAGTGACATTTGGTGACGGACCCCTATGATTCAAGAGATGCTCGGGCGGAACAATTGCCGGCCATTTAGGCCAGGCTAACCCCGCCTGTTGCAACATCACAACCACCACCACCACCACCACCACCACCACCACCACCACATTGAAAACCATTATATAATTCCTACTAGAAGTATAGTTATCATGTGGTCACTAAGCCATAATTATTCCTTTTGCGAATCAGCGAAGTACCCATTATGCGTTCGTAAGGCAACACACGAACCTACGCAGCTTCCGACTTTGTTGATGCTCTTGCTGCTGCTGATGTTTAAATATGTGCGAGCGCTTTGTAACGGGTGGGCCTTTGAGCCCCTCACTCGCTACGTTCCGTCTGCTGCAGTTGATATGAAACGTGCCGCACGAGATTGTCCGCGCCTGTGACGCTGCTCACGACGTTGTCTTCTTAATGTTAACCCATTAAGGCCCACGGAAGAACTACTGGTCCGATTTTATTGACATTATGGCTATTTAATGAACCACAATAGACAACCACACGCGCAAATTTTCATAGAGTTACGTGTATTTCTTCCGGAGTTACAATACCGTACTTTAAAAAGTACGCTCGGCCTGCGAGATAGCAACGGGCAAGGTGACTTGATGCAAGAATGGCGAGTACGCTGGGCTCTTGATTAACGAATAACAAAGTTATCGTGGCCCATGCAACTTAATCAAGGACCAGTGCTTTAGGAAAGCGTAATGTCACGCTTTTCGCAACATCATTTCGATGTATTTTGGCAGAATTGATTTGTTTTGCAATTTTCTTGTGAAAATGTCCGTATGGATAGAGAGTAATAGCAAGCACAGTGGACGGTAAAGATCTTTGATACTTCTGTTTGGTACAACAAGGCGCAGTCAATGTTTTGCTATTATGCGACTAAAGGACAATACTCAACGCGTAGAGGCTCTGTTAAAACCTCCAGTGTGGTAGCATACCTTTTATTCGTTGTCTGCGGCTATTTCGATCATCTGGGTATATACGGGCTGGTTCTAGTTTTTCTCAGGGATGAAAAATTCTCTATTCACTCGCAGCTTGATCGTAGAGCTCAAACCCCCCTCATTACATTGTCAGTGCGGATGCAGAAGGAGGACAGTGGCACTACGTTTTTTTTTTTCCCCGTGAATGGCCACCACGATAGAGAGCATAGTGACTCAACTGTGTAATCTTTCGTCAGCATAGCAACTATGCTGTTGTCTTTGCCATTTTCGAAACAAAGCTGCTTTCCTGAGTCAAAACATAAGTTATCTTACCCGCGTTCCTGTCGTTTCATGATTTTTTATCGTTAGCAGAGAGCATCCATTCCTACCGTCGTCATTCCCCTCCTCCTCCTAACTTCCCATGTTAGGGTCACAATCGACAATTAAAATATCCAGAGGTCCTAGTATCTTCACAGCGACATCTTTCGCAGCCTATGAGTCTTAGGTAACCGAAAACACGGCCTTCATAACAAAAAAAAAAAGCCTGTTTAATCTATGATGCAACCCACAACAAGAGTGACATGTATGCTCCCACGAAGTCCCAGTGTACTAAATAAAGTACAGCAACATTTGATTGATCCTCACAGCAAAACTATGCACTCTATAGGCTTCTCGCGCTTCGCAGGGATTGAGTTGTTCCTGCTGAAGTAGAAGCAGTCTGTTTTTTCAACATATGAAATGTAAAACTTCAAATTAATTTAGAAAAAGTAGTACTGACCACGTGCCTTTAAGAGGCTCTCATTTATTTAACGTTTGACGACTCATAAAACAGAAAAAATATAACCGGGTCAATATTCCAAATTAGGATTATCTTGCTGCAACCTTAGTTATCAGAAATTCTGATGAGCAAAATCAGAATATTCTGTTTTGTATTTTCTCTTCCCGAGAAAGGAAGTGTACTTTATAAAGTACACTGGGCCCTAATGGGTTAACCGTGTGCCTATATACAATATAGTCTCAGCCAGTCATTTCTCAATAATGAGCGACGCCTAAACAGCTGCGTACAGAATTCGCATTAGACAGTATCTTAATCGTGGATGATTTTTCGGAAGCATTTACAAGCAATGGCGTAGCCCTGTGGTAGAACACCTACTTGTCACGCAGAAGGCTGAGGTTCGATTCCCCTAGAACCAAATATTTCATCTTATTTATTTATTTATTTGCATCTGTCTCGTATTTTCGCTCATGAAGAGTGCTAGTGCGTCGTTAGCAACCAACGACACCGTCACCAGAATTTCTGTAAAATGACCTCTTTATCTCCTTCACGCTAGGTAGCACTGCCAAAATTTTTGCAGTGCTATTTAGCTGTTCATCACGCAAACAAGTGGGTACTGTTCCCCTTTAGTCTTCTCTGAAAGTGCACCAGGTGGTGCTGGTTCTCTAGGGGAGCTTTTTGTTCTTGCTAAGCAACAGCCTTAGAGCCGGCATGCCACATCCCGCACTGGACTCTGAAAGTTCTAAGCAAAATGTTTTCTTGGGCGAGTTGGTTGATGACTTCTGAAGTAAAAAATGTAGCGCAAAGCAACACACGGACAGACAAAGAGCACGGGACTGGCGCAATTTTTTTAATTAAGAAATTAAAAATGCCCATCCATGTTTCTAATGAAATGGTTTATTTATTTACTGTTTTTATTCCTCCTCGTCACTGTCAAACTCGTCAAACGACTCCTC
>JALIZH010014285.1:0-84832 GCA_030522465.1 Rhipicephalus appendiculatus | reverse complement strand
TGCTGTAGCTATTGTTGTTGTTGTTACCATTTTCCATGCTTTATGCATGACAAAATATTGAACTGTCCAGACTGACTGTAAACCCCTTCCCCACTGTAATGCCTCTGGCGCTGTGGGTACCGAATAAATAAATAAATAAATAAATAAATAACTCCTTTGGAAAAGGACCCTATGCAGGCGTAATGTTGAAGAAACGTCAACTGTGGTTGAATTCTTGCCCATCTAATTTTATAAACATAACATGTGTACTCCAATGTACAGGCGTCACGTCGGTTTAGCGTCAATTGTGCTTAGGCGCCATCCACTGAAGTTGGTCTACGCAGAAATATCTAGGGCTACCATCCTCTCAAGCACAAGCGCTACATTTTAGCTTACCGCTTCTGGCGTTGGTAATACCCATGTTGCTCTTGGCATCGTTACGCAACTGTAAACAACTGGTTATATAAAACATATGCGACTGTTCAACATACATGTCCGTGCGTATAACATTTGTACATATGTTTAGCGTCATTTCGTAATGTTTCGTTCAACAAAAAAGTTACACCCCAGTCACCTTTCCTCCGCATGTTTCGCATGACATCGATTCCCATGGTACGTGGGATCTGCCAAATTTTTTTGTTCCTGGCTTCAGGTTGTATGAAAACTCAGCTGCTTAACTATTGTCATCATGTGTTAAGCTAGGTCTCGAGCAAAAAATAAGTAAAGTGTTACAGAAAAAAAAAAACTATAGTACTGAAGAGCCCAAGCCACAGCATTAATCATGTTTGCAATTGGCCCTAAGTTTATGTGCAGTTGCGAAAAACTACAGCTGGACTTTGGTTTGTGTTTTGCAGGCCAAACTGAACAGTTCCAGCTTCACTTCAAACAGAAGAGTTACAGTGACATCTTTGTCTGCCCCACCTTTGTCCCTTGTTTTATTTTTCAGCTCCACTGGTCAAATTCCTCTTAGCTATGAAACAACTAGCTCAGTTGAGTACAATTCTGAAGAGTTACAGCATGCAAATTTAAGGCAAAGAAAGAAGAGAAATGTCCTCACAGGAGCAGGGCCATCTTTAGCAAACCAACCAGGTCGTTCCCAGCCAAGTCGCTCTTGGAACACGCAGCCTGCCTGGGAAAGAACCTTAAAATACAGGAAAATATGTTTTTTTTTGTTTTTGTTTTTGTTTACAAATGGTGCAGAACACGTGAAACTATATCGGACTGCAAAAGATGCATCACCTCATGCAATGGATCCTTCCGCATATTTCTTGATGCTAGAGGTTCATCATTTGGATAAACAATGGAATAGTTTTTGACATATGACTCATGACTTCGTTCTCGAATCCAATGGGAATTTTTGGTGAGTGAAGGAGAAAACCGCCTTAAAAATGAAAGCAATAGACTGGTTAGTTTGAGACACTCCGCAAGAAACAAAGACTAAGAAAAAGGGTTTAGATGCTGCTACAGCATTAAAAAAAAAAGTTAATGCTAACAGAGAGTGCATCAAGTAACAGAACATATTGTGTTGTTTAACTGCCATCGAATGTTGTAAAAATAATGGTAAACATGCATTATGACATCACACATGAGCAACACACTCAGAATTTTAAATGTACAGCAGGTGCTCTCCACTTTACCAAAGCGGCACTGCTATTTCTACTAATAATGAAAGCCTTGACAGCAAACCCACTCTCAAGTGACTACCCATTCTACACACAAGCCTACACTTACAGAATGCAGTCACTTCTATTTATGTACTTTTGAAAGAATTATTTAATTGTTGGGGTTTAACGTCCCAAAACCATGATAGGATTATGAGGGACACCGTAGTAAAGGGATCCGGCAATTTCGACCACCTGGGGTTCTTCAAAGTGCACCTAAATCAAAGTACATGGGCCTCCAGCATATTCACTTCCATCGAAATTGCAGCCACCGCAGCTGGGATTTAATAATGCGACCTCAGGGTCAGCAGTCAAGCACTATAACCACTAGACCACCGTGGCGGGTCTACTTTTAAAAGATAAATACACACTTTTGAAAGATATTCTCATATCCACTGTATTATCCCCGATTTCTCTGAAGGGTTCCACCAATTAAAATGAAAGGCAGGAAGGGGAAGATGGAAGCTTGTGATGAAAAAATTTCGTAAACAGGGGGTGTGTGCTGGAGCCGACGTTTCGACAAGTCCACTTTTTGCACTGATTTACGAACTTTTCAATATACCAATTAGGTCATTCTACTGAATCTTAATCATAAACTTCTCTGGTATGAGTGCTTGTAAGTAACTGGTGTCAATATGCATTAACAGTTAGTGACCATGATTCATCAACACCTCAAGTAAGAGCTGGAGTCACACTAGGTTTTGTGTTGGATCCTTTACCTTAATTTGAGTATAATCCCACACTGATCTACCTGGCCAGTTGTGCTTAATGCATTTGTATGCAAATGATAATGAATAGAGAGGTGAAGAGAAGGGGCATAGCCAATGAAGAGAAGATTAAAAAAAAATGTGGAAAGCAACACATGAAGAAAACATGCATCTCCATAAGGAAAAAAAGTTGGAGAAGTTGGTACACTTGCATTATGCAAAGAAGCAGCACAAAACATATGGAGACAAAGCAGAAGAAACTTAGAACAGCACTCATCCTTTGTTCCAAGTTACTTCCGCTTTGTCTGTGTTACTTTTTGCTCCGTTTCTTTTCATATTACTTGAAGAAAAGCCAGCCAAACCACGAGACGTGAGAAAGAAGGCAGAAGCAACAATGCCAGAAGTGTTTTCGCGTTTGCTTTCTTGTGCCCCGCTGTTTTGCTGGCTTTCATCAAGAAACCTGAACGAACTGGCCCAGATTTCGACTCTTCTTTTCATAATGCATGCATCTGCATCGCACACTCATTAGTCAGCACTTCCAGTAAATGGTCCCCAACTTGGCACAGAATTGGACCACATCAGAAAGCATATAGTACAGTATTATATGAATAACTGGAAGCATATGTGCATTGTCTTCAAAAATAACAAAGGGCTATGCGAACAACATTTACATGAACAACTAGCATGACTGAAGGTTTTGCAAATGAAACCTGACTAAAAAAGAAAAAAGAAAATCTCAAGACAATGCACTTAAAATAACATTCAGATCAAGATTGTATACTCCTTGCCAAGAACTTTGAACCGACACTGACCAATGTAAGGATACGTTTACCAACATTTAGGCCCCCCACACAGGGGAGCCATGTTCATAACAAAGAACGAAACAAGAAGGGAATGAGGTTATATGCGGTTGAGTACATGCTGTAAGGTGTGGTTGTAAATTGGGTTTAGATTTCTGCCGATGCGATTCAAAGTGTGTGTCATTGTCTGGATATCAAGGAACTCAAGGTAAAGCTGTTGACTTGGATTTGTTTCACTTGAAGTGGCGCAGGCATTGTCAAAGCCCATCAAATGACCAGTGAAGTCTGCATGTTTTGCAAGGGCACTGGAGGCCAGGTGGTGCTTGTTTATGTCCTTCTGCTGTGCCTTAAGCCTTCTTTCGAAATTCCCGCTTCCCCCGTGGTCACAATGTGCACAGGGGACGGTATATAGTACCACATGAGGGAACTTCTCACATGACAGGCGGTCCACATTCACAAGGGTGTTCCTGAGCTCACACGAAAGCATGTGGACTACCTGCACACCATATGGTCACATGACATGTGCAAGGGTTTCGCTGATGCCTGGAACGTAGGGAACAGGCACGCGTCCCAGAGATTAAAGGGGTACTGACACAAAATTTCGCGGCCGAGACAGCCTGCGGGTTCCATTCCCGGGAACATGTGTATATCATCTGCAAAAATATCAACAGCGAATATAGCTTGGAAGGTATTTTAAATTAATTTTGAAGTTTGCGTGAGCGATCAACTCCTTCGCTCTACTGACACCATCAGAGGTGACCCTCGGTGACCCCCCCTACTTCCCTCACGTGACCACGTTGCAACAAGTTAGGATAACGTCATAGCGGCCATTTTTCTTTTGCCGCGTTTGTTCCGGCAGTGTATATTTCTCGGCGGCTGGTCACGAGTCCGTGTCGCGGCGCACGCGTTGAAAGTTTTGTGTTTGGCGACACTGCCGTTCCGTTTCCTATTCGAAAGGACTTCTTGATGCGGACCGTGCGGAAGTGCGTCACAGTTCTGTGTGCTGACGAGATCGAGAGCTGCGCACGCTAGGTGGTGATAGTTGCACCCGGCGGCTTGTCGTTTTTCGAGCTCTCTCAAACCTGAAACTGAAACTGGTCAGTAATGAGGAGCCTGTAATTAAATATCTGTCGCGCGCTGCAGCAAACGAGGTGCCGTGTTATGACTAACAGGCCCCCCAGCAACACATTGCAGCAAAAACACGCGAGGCCAAAGTTTTTGTGTCAGTACCCCTTTAAGCCGTAGAAGAACAACACAGAGGGGCCAGATAATGCTGAACGGATATGATGGAGGCAGGGTAACCAGAGGATGCCAAGTCGCACCGCATGTTCTCGATGTCATCCAAGTTACAGTCTTCTTTGTTTGAGCACATGGTTTCCATACGCAGAAATGTGGACACGACCAACCTCTCATGAGTAGTTGGATGTACAGATTCACAGGGCAGGTAACAATCTGCAGGTGTGGGTTTTCTGTACACTGCCAATGCCAACCTTTTATCAATCCACCTTATAAGCACACCAAGGAAAGGCAACTGGCCGTTCATTTCTTCGTCCATGGTGAACTGGACAAAGTTCTCTGTCTCATTAAGCTGAGATACGAAATGGTCTAAGCAGTCCTTCTTGATAATACAAAAGCAGTCATCCTACTTACAAGACAAAAGTAGTACTCCTACCTATGACAGTTTGTGCATAAATATGTTTTATCCTCTGCTGAATAATCAAGTGTTTTTGCCGCTTTTATGAATTGAGAAGCAATCTAGGCAAAGGCCCCTCGTACTTATCCAGACATAAAATACTGAGGTAGTAAATTTTAAAAAAAGGTCCATTTCCGAGGTCATATTTTTGTTAGAGCTGTGTGACTAGCAAAACTTTGAGTGCTAATCAAATTCGAATATTGAAGTGTGAGTGCGAACTGAATTGAATATCTTTCGAATATTTCTCGAATATTTTTCGAATACTTCAAAGCGAAATTACAGAAAAATGTTGGAGAGGATTGCTGAGCATATTCTTATGAGATAGCAACATGAAAGTGTTTCTGGCTAGGTTGATGAAGCAATGGCGGGGTGGTGTTTCATAGTTGTCTTATCAAGAATGAGGTAATGCAAAGGTCGAATTGTATTTAGGTACATGATTTGGTGCAACCAAAGTGTTGCCAAAGATGCTATTTCCTCAGCCTCTCCTCCTCTTTCAACTTCAGTGGAAGCCCAATTGATGTGGCGGACAAGGGTGTGCTCCCTTCAAGTCCGGAGTTCCAAATCCGCCTCGTAGACGTCAGTATACAAAGACATCTGAAATTTTGGATGCTAAAAATCTTCACCGTCTGATTTTTCAGACTTTCTGCCCAAATTTCAGGTCTAAAGCAGCATTAACTGAGCATCCACCGGTGCCACATTTATCATCTCCATGTTGGAACCAGCGTCTTTTGGAGTCAATACATTAGCGACCGTAGCAGAACCTGAAAGCTTTGCCGCAATGCGATAGTGTGATAGGGTGAAGCATATTGAAAATCTGAAGGGGCCGCTGCCAATCGTACGTTGACTGTATTTGTCTTTTGGAAGTTCGAATAGGAAAATTTCCAGTGCAAATCGAATAGCAAAAATTCCCCATCTCCCGCTAAAGGGAACCATGTGTGGATGCGAAGCAGCGGGGAGATAATTAGCTTGAGCGGGAGGAACGTCGCCGCTATCATTTCGCGGCAGCGGTCCGGGCGCTCATCGCGGCGCTGCACAGGAGAGAGAATGAGGCGCGCGCGCTCCGTCATTTTCATACCGCGGAACTACCGTGGCGCCCCCCAGTGGAGTATGCAGCTGTCACACCACCTGTCGTGCCCGCCGCTGCGTAGAGGATTCCTAGAGGAAAGGACGGGGGGGATCGTAGGAGAGGAGAGAGGACGTGCATGCGCTGTGGGACGCGGGAGCAGCTCCGTAGAGTAGAGGATTCCTAGAGGAGAGAGAGGACGCGGATGCGCTGTGGGAATGTGGGACGCGGGGGGCCGCTCCGTAGAGTAGAAGATTCCTAGAGGAGAGAAAGGGGGTGAGCGTAGGAGAGAGAGGGGGGAGGGGACGCGGGAAGGAGGGACGGACTAAGCCCCCTCCAAACACATGCAAGCAAGATTAAGGAATGGGGTCAACCTGGGCGACAGACACCACCTGCCTAGCCATTGCTAAGCAGCCTCTCTGTGCTCTCGGCCATGACTCAAGGAATGGGGTCAACCTGGGCGACAGACACCACCTGCCTAGCCATTGCTAAGCAGCCTCTCTGTGCTCTCGGCCATGACTCTGGTGACTGTAGTAGTGGTTGACGGCCTTCATATTACTACAGTGTTCTGGTTCGCATAATGGGTGCTTCCCTACTTCATGAAAGTGGCCGGACGCGGGACGCGGGAGGGACGGACAGAGCCCCGAGCATAAGATGCTTCGCATCTAACACTATTAGAAAAATATTCGAAATTTCAAATATTCGCACACCCCCCAATTTTTGCAAGTCATTTCTTTCTTTTTGTTCTACCTGCCCATTAGGAGCAGAGTCCTGGTGGCATGTGATGGCATGTTCAGACCAATGATGAAACATGAAAATAAAGAATCTGCAAATACTCTCATTTAATTTTTTAAGAGTTTTTGCTTACAGTGGAGCTATGATATTACAGTAGACTTTCAGTAAACCAAAATCTTTTTTAAACGAAACTGCTGCTTAAATGGAACAACTGCCTCTGATATGATTGGTTTTGTACAGGTATTCTGCTCCCCTGTTTATCTCTCAGTAAACGTAACTCCTGTTAAATGGAACATATCTTTCTGGTCCCTTCAGGTTCCATTTGACAAGGGTCTACTGTATACTGTTCCACAGAGAGCTCAATACGTACCGAATGTCATAGCCATACATGTCCAGGTTGGGCCTTCCTTGCAAAACCCATGCAGCCAGTTCCCTGCCACATCCACCACCACCGTTCATGCCGAGGCTGTTAAATCCACAGCCATGGAAAAAGCCTCGAAGAGATGGCTCTTCCCCTAGGAGGGGCTTGTGGTCTGCAGTAAAAGACTCTGCAAAGCAAGCACCACAATTGGCGTCTGCGTCCCTCCACAAGTGGTCTACAATTACACACATTACAGCATAAGTACTATTCACTGAAACTTCTCTATGTCATTAATCATATAAGAGAGAGGTAGGCTAGTCGGTGAGATTTCTTATGCAAATGATTGCTGCTAGCGCTATACAAACAGAAGTCGAAGTCTAGTGCTCTCTCATGTCTACTTCTCTGCTTTTTCCAACACTGTAGTGTTAGCTGTACAATGTTATCAGCCTTGGCTCTGATTTCACATGTGCTCATTTTTGCATGAATAAGGCCAATGCAAAGCAGCACTCGGCATGAAAACAAACAAAGGAAGGAAATA
The DNA here is from genome assembly GCA_030522465.1 of Rhipicephalus appendiculatus. Classification (NCBI taxonomy): domain Eukaryota; kingdom Metazoa; phylum Arthropoda; class Arachnida; order Ixodida; family Ixodidae; genus Rhipicephalus; species Rhipicephalus appendiculatus. The sequence continues at coordinate 77,295 of JALIZH010014285.1, read as the reverse complement.
TTATTCAACCTTCATTCAGTCATGTACAGTGAAATCTCGGTGATACGATCACAGGTCATACGAATTTCGGGGTTATACGAATTTTTCTTTGGTCCCGGCCAATGCCCATTGGCCTGCAACGTAATGGAGTACGGTTGTTGCGAACCGATTTTCAGCCCGCGACGTTTGATGCGAACGTACGCTACCGCCCAGGTACGAAGAGATGGAGTCGGCGCTGTCGCGGATGACGCGCCAAGTTTGCAAGCGCGGCAAGCGCAAGCGCGGGAGCACGCGCGCCGCGCCAAATCGTCAGAATCATGGTGTTAAGAAAAATAGTTTTCTTACAGGTCAGAATAAACCTTCAGAGACGCATCACGGTCTCCAAAATTATGTGCGCCAATCTTTGAGGCTCTAATGTGCCTCCGTGTGCCTTCACGTTTAGAGCACAGAGGGAATTGGTGCCATGCTTTTGTTCTAACACGTCGATGAGGGCTGCTGTTTTTGTACTGTGCTTACGCGTGCCTGCTTCGTGCATCAGAAATCTTATGAAAGGTGGACGAGGAGCGAAAGAAGGCGAGGACAGTCTTGGCAAAGGAGTCAGGCCTCACAACCCCAACACCTCCACGATAACGAAATCACAACAAAGGACCGTGGTTCCAAAATTTTGTGGCCTTGATCTATCGCGTCAAAGCGCTTCTTCTGTTACTTTCGCTGCAGTACGCCGTTTTCATGCGAAAAAGCCTACTAAAATTTGGAAGGAGCTACTGCAGTCGCAGGGTCACAACGCACCTGGTTCATTAAACACGAGCGTACGGGCCGTACATTTACAATTGCTGGTATGATTGCTGACATCTAAAAACCTAACTGAAAATCATTCTGAGTTCTTCCTGATGTTGCTGTGGCCCTGAAAAACATGAAATGAAAATGTACACCAGCTTCCCTTTGTCGCATGCTAATTTTCCATGCTTTCTGGTGATACGAATTTCGGATGATACGAATATTTCTTGTGGTCCCCTGAGATTCGTATCACCGAGGTTTCACTGTAATTGTCATTTGTATCCTTGCAAGCTCCTGATGAAATGCTAAGTTGTAGGCTTAAAAGAGTTTCTTTAATTAAGAACAACAATGTGAACTGCCCTGATAGACCTCATTGATTTAGTGAGACTAGCAAACAAATGAAAAATGCTCATTCAAGAACGAGCATTGGTTACACTTATGGTACTTTATTAATGCATTCCCTACCATAAATAATATGGAACTGGCCGCATGGTTTGTGATACTCGCATCACAGTCAAGATGATATGACTTGTCTGTGCAAAATAAAGTTCCTGTGCGCTATAGCTGCATAACCTTGGCCTGTGAAGTTATGTCTCCATTCGTGTCTTCATCTGTGTCACACACTCTTGAATATGCTGCTGAAAGCATTTGATTGGTAGGAGCAGGACCAGCTGAAACAGCTTTCGAAGCAATTTTGGAGTTTCCTTTTATATTTCAGCTGAACACATTTTGGCAGCACTCGGTTCATCTGACCCACTTTGCATTTTCCCTGCCTCCTTCCCACTTCTTTCAACATAACATTTTTTCTCTGTTCAAAATAAATAGCTATTATATTAGCTTCCAGAAGGATAGATGTGTAGTTCTCCTTGAATAAATGCTACATGAAGACTTCCATTATCATGACTGCCATAAGAGAACAGAAAAGACATCAGCTGGCAGTGTGCATGTTTTCTGAGAAATAAAAAGTAAGGATGTTTCTTGAAATGTCATTTGTACGGCCCTATTTCTTAAAGGAAACTATTACAAAGAGTTTATTCAAGTGAACGAAAGCGAAATTTGAGGAAAGTTTTAAATCCACTCATAAATAACAATTATTGAATAATTTCAACCACTTACCACTTCAGTATGTCCTACAGCAGTAAATAAAGGGAATTCTTTGCATATAACACATAAGTTTCAAATGTAAATAAAAGAAAAAAAATATGTTATATAACGCAACAAGGGATAGACAAAAGTTGCACCCTCGTATTTTTGTTGCACCCTCGTAGCTTCGTAGTGCAACTTCTTACACCTTTAGAGTGAGCATAGCTTGGCAAAAAAAGTGGATCTCACTCAGACTTGCTCAAGAAATATATTTTGCTCTTAGGACTCACTTGGACTCACATTCATCAAAATTGTCCTCAAATGGACTCACTCAGACTTACTCAAATTTTTCTCAACCGGACCCACTCAGACTCACACTCACCAGAATATTACTTACCCCGACTCACTCAGACTGAGACTCATGGCTCAATCTGAGTCTGAATGAGTCTGAGCGACTCAACTCATGAGTGCACTAGCGTATAATTAGCTTTTTCGATAATGGTGCCAATTCTCTTTAATGCCAATATCGCAGAAGTGTTGCTCTACATGGCACCTTTTGATCTCGTACCTTGAAATACGAGATATCAGAAGTAAGTAAATTTTTATGAAAGACACGACTACATGAGATACTTTTATCAAGAACTTCCCATGAACGAGATTGCAGTGGGAGGTCGAGGCACTTCCTCCACCGTAACTGATGCCCCTGATGAATAAATATAGGGGTGGCGTATGAATGCTAGTGCGCTGAAGTATGTGTGAGCAGACGTGAGTACAAACGTGGGTCAAAATAAGGCTGATAGTAATGCTCAAGATGAGTAGATAGGACCATAGGTCGGCAAAAAAAGGTGGAGCTGACTCAGACTCACTCAAGAAATATATTTTGCACTTGGGGCTCATCGGACTCAGACTCATCAAAATTGTCCTCAGTTGGATTCATTAAGACTCAGACTCACTAAAATAATTTTCAACTGGACTCACTCAGACTTAAGCCCACGGTCTGATCTGAGTCTATGTAAGTTCGAGTGAGTAAACTTATGAGTTTGCCATCCTATGAGAGTGAGTACTCGCAATATATAGATCTACAGCACAATTTTCTGCCCATCGACAATCAAAAATGCCTTACCGGGTCCACAAACAGTTGATTTGATGCCTGTACGCTCTAGCACTGGGACCCTGTGTATGCCACTTTCTATGTGCGTCCCAAATACGTCCCAGTCAAGGTCAAAGAGTCCAAATGCAAAGTCTTGAGGCAACTGAAAAGTAAACAAGAAACCCAACAAGGTGAAACACACACATAAATGCAAAACAGCCATACATATAAGACATCTTTAGAATGACATAGAAATCTTTGTTAGGCTTGTGCGAATATTCGAATGCCTCGAATATTCGAACGAATATTACTGTATTCGAATTCGCTTCGATTCGAATTTAAATTGCGGAAAATTTCGAAGTATTCGAAATGAACGAATAGGTGTATATTAGTCCGCATGTCACCCCCCTGTAAAGGTGGTTTCACCGCATCGGAGGGGTGCTAAGCCGTGAAAGCCCCTATCCAGGTGTATATTAGACCGCATGTAACTCACCGCAAAGGTGGTTTCACTGCAGCGAACGGGTGCTAAGCCATGAAAACAACTACCCAGGGGAAATTCGCACTGCCGCGAAGCTCCACTTCAAGGTTAAATGAACATATTACCCTCACATCGATTCACCATGTTTTAAGTTTACAAGCTTGCTATACCGGCTTAAATGCTCTAAGTATAGTACATTTTAAAACGTAACATATTTTACAGGTTATTACTTGTATTCTACCGAAAGTCAGATCCTGCTACTATTCAAAGTTGTTTCCACTTCCGTTGAAGCAAAACAATGGCATTTGCACAGGCATTGTTTCAATTAAAAAAAAATACTGTGCAGGTTAGTTGGGTCATTACAAATATGCCCATTTTTATTTATCATATGTAATATATGCTATTCGAATTCGATTCGAAATTATTCGACCAAAATCACTATTCGCTTCGAATTCGCTTCGAACCTAAAATTCACTATTCGCACAAGCCTAGTCTTTATGCAACATGTTTCAGCTTAATCGTGCCAAGCCTTGCAAAATCCACACATGCATTACGAGAAAGCAACCAACATAGCATCATTTGCCATCCTGTTGAGTAACAACAGTCTCCTCACCACGAGCTTAGGTAAATAATTAACAATAATTAAATAACCAACTCGTAAAGTATTGCTTTAAATGCAAAACCTTCAATGGAGAAGTGGTAGAGATAGCCGAGAAATATCTAAATAATTTCTTTCTGTGATGACATTGTAGCATGTTTGAGGGCACTAATGCAGCTGTATGCAACTAAGTGGTAGTGCTGAGAGGTTCCTGGCTTTGTCACCATCCATTTCTGAAGAAAACATAAACATAGCACCATATAAAAGCTTGATACCTCGTCAAGTAATTGTGCAAGTATCGGACATGTCTGATTTTCATAACTAGTTTTAATTTAAGACTGAACTAAGATGGCCAAGGCACAAGCAGATTTCTTGTCTGTGGAGTTACCGAGAATCATGAAGTTTTTATTTCTACAGGGAAAGTCCGCAACGGACAGTCGCACTGAGATGTCAAAAACCTTCCTACAGCACAGTCGAAAGCTGGATATCTTGTTTCAAGATAGGACATCTTATCAACAGCGACTGCTCAGCAACCACAACAGATCCAGTAACAAGCTACACTGTCCACAAGCTGATTCTTGATGATAGGCGAATGATATCCATCAGAAACATAGCTAAATTCCCGGGCATGTGCCAGGAGTGTGTTGGTTTCATCACTACCAATATCCTGCACATGCACAAGCTTTCAACAATGTGGGTGCCGAAAGTTTCGAACAGTGAACATTCGCACAAGTCCAAAGTTGTGACTGCCAAATTGAAGGCCCTGAGTTTCCAAGTGGTACACCATCGCCCCTATTCACCTCACCTCACCTCTTTCGACTACCATCTGTTTCCTAACTTGCAGAAACACTTCAAGGCTCATCACTCTGACAACACTATTGACGTCAAACATGCTGCTGAGAGCTGGTTTGGTGCTCGATTGCAAGCCTGTTTTTTTTAAATGGACTCGAAAAAATGAAAACACAAGGTAAAAAGGCATCAGTCTGAGGAGGAATCACGCTAATAAGTGTGCACTTTCAGAGCTGTGACTGCATTATTTCTGTGCAAAAGCCAGAAACTTTTCAGCACCCCTTCGTATTCATGTGGCATCCTTTTAAGTTTTCGTACACATTCTCTGTAACACAAAAAAATTACAGCCACAGCAGCAATAGTCAGAGAAAAAAAAATTAAAATTCTTTAATATTTGTCAGTACGCTCATATAACTTTCCCAATGAAGACCTAGCATCAATATTTCAAAAGCTGGGTGATTAATTATTGTCCTATAATTAACTGCTCAAGATAACTTCAAACAATACAAAGTTTGTTGCATTCTTGCAATGCACAGGTTTACTTTTTAAATGCTTGGTATGAGTTAGTTGGAACAATGCATATGGCATCAACATTCAAAAGCTGGAGTGCTGGAAAAAAAAGAAAAGGAAAGTAACCAGTGAGTCAGGACAGAAAATTGCTTACTACAGATTTTGTTAAGGTATTAAAGAAGCAGTTCAGTTCTGGTTCAACTCCACAGTGAAAAAAAAAAGCAGTTTACTGTGGTTCACAAGGTGAGTCATGTACACGTAACATAGTAACAGCAGCAAAGTAATTTATTTTGATGGAGACCAAAGAATAATAAAAGAATGCTTAAGGACTATTTCAATCTGCACAAAAATGAAATATCATCTCGTCTGTGAAGACGCTTCAGAGAACAATCTCACAGACCTTCAAGCAGAGACCGCATCAGTTTTCGGGAACACTGCCGCCTTGCTATACGCTGCACAGTAGTGGAAATTCGAACAGTGAACAGTGAGGGAGAACATGACGCACTATGTTTACTCCCTGCTTCGTTATCAAGGAGAGCAAAAGAGGGAGAGGGATGCCCACCCCCCCTTCACGCACACGCTCGATGCCAGTGTGCACCAAGGCGTGATTGCGATGGCAGCGCCTCGATAGCGGGAAGCTGCTGCTCCTCGGCTGGGCGTTGCGGCCTGGGAACTTTTGACCACCCCTGTACAACTGCTATGTGAAATAAGCGTAACTATGCCTCCAACTTCACTACAGTAAGATTTTAATACGTGGTCCTGTTGGCTGAATGACAACACTTGCACATCTCACAGACACTAATGCGAGAGTTCTTTTGGTAATTTGTGCAGCAGGAAACTCTATATGGATCGGATTGAAAAATCACGTGATAACACTAGATACATTGCTGTCAAATATACATCCCAAACTATGAGTGTTTGAATTTCTAATTGAATCAAACCCAAATGTTTGAGAAAAGAAACCTTTGAACGTCGAGCCGAATTTAAAATATATTTTCTCGCTCCTAAAGAAAGAAACATTTAGAGTTTGTATTGAGCCTATTTGGTAAAAAATTAGGCTGAATTTGCATTATTTTAGACATGTATGCATCATCATTCGGAATTAGCTGCACATGCAAATGAGGTGCTTTTAGATGAGAAAAACTCTATGCTTTCAGTTATCTAAGCATCACGACACTGACTGTAATGCAACAAAGGAACAGCGCATCACTAGATGCACAGAGAGTGTTGTTTTCTAAAATGGAGAAGTGTGATAGTACAGTGCTGCGCATTGTTTTAAAGAAGCAAAATTATGGTGAGACTGGTTAAAGGGGCCATGACATGGTCACCCAACAATTTCTGGTTTTCAGCGAAAACTAGAAGTAGAGGGTCTATTATGCCTCTATAGATATGAAGAGTGGGCCATAAAAGAATATTTCAGTGCAAAACAAGCCCCAGAAGTCACCGGCCGCAAACCTCGCCCACCGCTGGCAACCGCCATTTTGCCATGGCGTGTGTGACGTCATGTGCTGGAATGAGCGGAGCCATCATCTTCTACCGAAGTTTCAGCCACTACAAATCAATCAATTTCATTGCCAAGCTGAAGAAAGCTAAATTATCTCGATTTCACGCGCAGCTGACCACAAAACAACATCATTCACCGGAATGCAGACGCTCACACAGCTAGCTCCTTGTTACGTCACAGCTCGTGGGTGCGCCAGTGTTGCCTGACTCTCAGGGCACTCGTGTGTTTGTAAAAATATTCAATTATAAATTAAGTGCTCGACCAAATGCGCTAAACTTTTGCCGGCTTATTTGTGAATTCACAAAGATTAACCCACATAACACAGATTATGATCGAAAATTGGGTGTCATGGCCCCTTTAAATAATAAATTGCTTTGCCTAAATTAAGAGACAAATGTGTATGTAAGCTGACTAAAGGCAAAACATTCTTGCTGAATGACAAAACATTATTGAGTGAAGTTATATGCCCTTTACATCCAATTAGAAGCTCGTCTTCTTGCACAGTAACCAAGGCTCCCCTGCAGCAGAATCTTCATCTGTGTCAACCCTTTACTCACTTGAAAATCTGATGAGTAAAATAATCCCTTATATTTGAACAGAAGTAAACACTTCACCATTCCTCGATGTTGTACAGCAAACTCTATTATTCAATAAAAATTATACAGCAAGGACTAGCCTATTTATGTCCAAAATTCTGAGTTTTTGCACACCCCTAATTTAAACAATGGCAAAACAATACCATTTGCACAACTATCTTTGGTTTGTGCCTGCCTTAAAATGACAGAAACCATTAAGCATGACAATGTGAAACCTCTTATGCAGCATGAACTGCAGACACTATGATTTAAAGGCTACACCAAGCTGAAATCTAAAATTTCAGTTTGAAGCTCACAAGTTAATTAATTGAATTTCCTTATCATTCCATATAAATATTTGGTGGACTGAGACTCATCATATAGACAGGACCACAATATGTTGCATGAAGATTTCTGCACTGCATAGCTACAACTGTCCAAGACTGGTGAAGCTCTTAGCATAATCCTCCTGCACTTCCAGAATTTTTGTCACAAATTATCGCCCATGTGAATCGAAGCACACATCTACATGAGCAATAACTCGTTTGCCCAAGAGAAAATGTACTTATTGCTGGCCTTTGGCACTGAAAATTGTAGGGTTGTGCGAATACTGAAGCTTTTCAATAAACTATTCAAACTATTCAAATCAAATAGTTGCTACATATTTGTACATGCAAATATCTTTTTAATAGTTTACGTATATTCAAACAAATCAACTGGACTGTATAAACACAAGCTCCATGCAGAAGCATGATGAATTTTATCCCTGCTACAACAGCATAAGCATAAAATGTGAAAGCTCAACTGCTGGCTGCATAGCTCAGGCAGCCAGGCTTTACTGGCAATACAACAATCGTTTGTACTCTCTGAAGAGTTCTGTGCATGTAACGAATCTGCTTATTCATTCCCAAGGTTCATTTTGTTCTCGTAATGCTAAAATTATGAATATTATGATGTGGACATCATTTCATGTTGACTGCAAAAAATGGTTTAATATTCAAAAACTATTAGAAAAGCATTTGGTACTCGACTAGATTTGATTACCTTCAGGAACTATTCTACTGATATTTGAAGTGATCTCAAAAATCACTATCTATGCACCCCAAGAAAATTAAATTGTGACCCAAGTTTCACTTTAGTCAACCATCAAGTCCAGGAAACAACTTTCAGGTGGTGTGAAAAAACGTCATTTGAGCATTGATAAATGGCTTACACTGTTATGCTACTTTTACAGTCCAATTCGGTACATTTGTTTAGCAAAACTTTAAGCATTCATATAGATTTCAATAGTGGCATGCAATTATCATTCCGACATTCTGCCTTTTTCCAGTTAACCACTGCAATGGAAGTGGGCAATGTCGCACGGCTGTGCCAACTTTGTCTTCCGTAGTCGCACATTCCAAACAATCATAATGTGGCTGAACTATGATAAATTTACATTCTTTTTCAAGCTCAGATGGAGAGCTGAGCTGCAGTTAGATCCTGCAATGTTTCATCATACCTGCAACAAAAGCTCAAGGTTAAAAGCCCTTTAATTAAAGATGGCTTCAAAAATGTGCATGTGTGATTTATGATGCACTGGTCACTGGAAAAAAATGGATCATCAGGAAGCTTCACATTAAAAGTAGCCATTGCAAGGAAGCACTTTAAATCCATTTTTTGAAACTTGGTGGGGAGCATCACAAACAGCAGCCTTATCACTCTTCTATGGCTGCTTCCTACGTAGGCGCAAACATTTTGATCTAGCTCTTGTACCTCACAGAGCGATATAGAAGGGAACATCCAGATTGCTTCCAAAAGGCCATAATGTAAAAAAGCACACCTCTCATGAGACAGTGTTAAAAAAAAGATGCAGAATTGAAGTGATCAAAAGTAGTCGATCAAGGGATACATTGCAGGAGGCACCATTTCAACAAGGGGTGTTGCATTCATCAGGGCCCCGACAAAGACAAGTCCCCGTGACAAAATGCTGGCATGAGGAACCACAGCACAACTAGCGAGATGAGGACGATAAGAAGGACGAATAAGGCACTGAGTTATAACTGGTTTATTTTCTTCTGAAACTCGCATATATAAGCGGCACCGAAGAAGAAATGACAAAAGCATGGAAACAACAAAAAAGCAGAAAGCCTCATGATAAACCCACAAAAACGAAGCCAAGCCGTTAACCGTTATCGACCTGTGTTCTGTCAAGATAGTTTAAGTCTTTCTTGGTGAGTGTGATTGATGCCACGCTTACACATTGCTAACCCCAGCAGTGAATCACTACTCAACTATTTCACGGGTACTAAATGTGTCTGAACCTTTACCAAATATGCAGCAATTCTCAAACCGAAGAAAATGAAGAAAATAGACCAGTTGTAAGTCGGCGCCTCGTTCATCCTTCTTCTTATCGTCCTCGTCTAGGCAGTTGCGCGGTGGTTCATCATGCTTCACCAAAAATTGGCCACAGTTTTCACATTACTAAACTGCTGGCACCTCAGACATCACTTGTTTGTTGACTGTTGATATCCCTCATAAGAGTGTATAATGAGAGTAAATGTTACTTTAGTACATTAATGTGTTAGAATGAAATACACCAATCAAGTTTTTTTTTGCTCAAATGTACCCTCTCATGGTTCACACGAAACGTACATAATGGCCAAAAGAAATAACTGGTGCTTGGCGATGCATGCAAAAAGGCAGCGCTACTGGTGAAAAGCAGCCAGGTCTGAACTGACCTACAACCACAAGCAAGAGAGAGCTGCTCACCTGGTCGATAAAGATTGGGTTAGGCTCGTAGCCTCCAACTGAGAGGGCGTCTCCCTGCAGGCGAAGGTAAAGGGAAAGGTCGTGATCCCGAACATTTGGCATGTTCTGAATACCCTCAATACGGTTCGTGACCACATAGGCATGCTTCATGGCAACCAGGGGTACCGGCACACCCACCATGGCACCAATAACTGGTGCCCAGGCTCCTGCAGGGTAGCATACAGGAGTAAGTGTCATCATGTTTGTCACCCACATAATAATTCATGCTCACTGTACCTGCAAACTCTATCACCAAGAGGGAGCTCTTCCTTGTTTATACTCTGCAGCATTCGATAACTGTTGTAAGAGTGACTGCTGTGAGCATATGCTGCTAGTACACATAGCGCAAGACTTCTCTCATCTCGGCCTCAAGGTTTTATGCTTCATTGTGCAATGAAACTCACGCAATACACCTGCCTTCGAGTGCGATCGTCATATTCACTTCGCTGCACCAAAGTGTGTATCATTGGAAGCAGTATACAGATAAATAAAAAAAATAATAGTACATACTCAGTGGAATGTCAACAACAATTCTCACGCCAGTATTTTTGCAATTTGATATGCTCAAAATGTCCCTGCTGATAGAAACAGCCATCCTTCCTCTGGTTACAAAATCTGTCATTTTACGTGCTGGTGACAAGCACGTAAAATGACACAGATTTTATGTGCTGGTGTCTCGGCAAATTACAAGACGTGCACCTCACATGCAAGGTGTATCACATGCACTTGTCACACGATGCTCATGCTTAGAAAGAGCACAGAGCGCAATACCCTGCGTAATTAAAGGCTTCACCTTTCAAATCCAATCATAAATGCTATCTATTTAAACAGTACCACTTCTGAAAAGGAGTTCCAGGCATACTGTTAGGAAATTTCTGAGAGGGCTCCCAGAGAAACCAGACTGCTACAGGATATATCATATAACATTCATAGGTATAGGAGGTATGGTACATTGCATTAAAAACCTCATCCACAAGACCTTTTACAATGACACATATTTGCATAGGTCAGCAAAAAAGTTGAAGCTCACTCAGACTAAGACTCACGAAAATTTTCCTCAACCGAATTCACTCAGACTCAGACTCGTTAAACTTTTTTCTCAACCGGACTCAAACTCAACAACATATTATGCAGCCGGACTCGCTCAGACTCAGACTCACGGCTTGACCTGAGCCTGAGTGAGCCTGAGTGAGTCGACTCACGAGTCCAGTAGCGTAAAAGTAGCCTTTTCGCTCATGGTGTCAATGCTCTTTAATGCCAATATCTGATATAATTGGTGTCCACTCAAGACTCACTCAAGACGTACATTTTGCTCTGAGGGCTCACTCTGAGGCCTCACTCACAAAAATTTTCCTCAAGCAAATTCACTCAGACTCAGACTCGCTAAACTTTTTCTCAAGCCGAACTCACTCAGACTCAAACTCACTAACATATTACACAGCTGGACTCGCTCTGACTCAGACTCACGGCTTGACCAGCGTCTGAGTGAGCCTGAGTGAGTTGACTCACGAGTCCAATAGCGTAAAATTAGCTTTTTCGCTCACGGTGTCAATGCTCTTTAACGCCAATATCTCACATAATCAGTGTTCCACGATCTGCCTTTTGATCTTGTACCTTCAAACAGGAGTTATCAGTGGTTTCAATCCAGTAGGGACATTTTACGAAATACGCGACTCATGGGAGATATTCATATGAACTTCCCATGAAAGAGTATGCGGGGGGAGGTCATAGCACCACCACCCCTAACTCACGCCCCTGATCAATAAATATTGAGGTGGCGCATGAACGCTAGTACATTGAGATATGGATTAATAGACTTGAGTGTAAACATAAGCCGACGTAAGGCTGATAGTAATGCTGAAGATGAGTAGATAGGACCATAGGTCACCAATAAAAGGTGGAGCTCACTCAGGCTCACTCAAGAAATATATTTTGCCCTAGGGCTCACTCGGACTCAGACCTCACCAATATTTCCCTCAACCGGATTCAAACTATAATTTTTCTCAACCAGACTCACTTGGACTCAAACTCACCAAAACATTGTTCACCCAGACTCACTCAGACTCAGACTCATGGCTCAACCTGAGTCTGAGTGAGTCGAGTGAGTGGACTCATGAGTGAGTGGACTCATGAGTGAGTTTGCCGACCTATGCGTATTTGTTTTTGTTTTTTGCCATCATTGTTGCATCCAAACAACAATAAAATGCTAAACAAAAGGAGATTGGCTTGTTATGAGAGAACAGCAACGTTGATTGCTTCTTGAGCTAAAAATTCACCGCCATATCCACAAAGTGAATGATGTTAGAGGAGCTTGCTCGGAGATGATCGGGTAACCCGCGAATCCTCGTACACATCTCCTACCATCATATATAGACGTGACAACGTTGTTATATATACATTACGTACACAATGTTTATTAATTGACATTTGGATGCACTATATACATTTTGATGGACTATATACATTATACATACACAAGAGATGTTCTTTTGCAAAGTACAAGAAGGGCGTCCCTCGATGAGCTCGGGCACTCATTTACCTTTAAAGATGATTGCTTTATGATGCATGAACTATATACATTATATATACGTGTTCATGCGGCCGAGCGGTAACAAAGAGTGTTCACTGCATGAGCTCCCGGCGAAGAGAAAGGAAGCGCACGTGCCCTAGTGGTCAACACACTCGCTTTTGGACCGGGGGGACCTGGGTTCAAATCCCAGCCTTGGAAAGAAAATGTATTTAGTTTTATTTATTATTTCTATGGTGCGCGCCAGCTGTGGGTCAGGAGGGTTTTTGGGTGAGTGCGTCAAGTGGGTTTCTTGGAACATCGCCAGTTCACAGTTCAGTGAATACAAGCTTCACTTGAAAACTATCTTGAAAACTTCGTGATTAGCAGTTGTGCTGGATGTTCATAAGAGTCCAATCAAGAACTGGGTGCATAAACGAACATAACCTAAGAATAGTCAGTGTTAAATCATGTTCCTCACCAAAAGAGACTAGCCACACAATGTTAATGCAAGACATCATGTAGCTCAAAGCTAATGAACTGTGTAGAAGACTGACACCTGAAACAGGGGAATAAAAAGTGAAAAAAAAAAAAAAAGACAGCTAAAGGTGACCAACAGCCGTACAAAGTGTAAGCCTGTCTGCATTTACTGTCTTCTAGGCTGTCCAGGCCTCCAAGGCAGTTCTTAATGGAACAAACAAATTCTAAATTTATTTATCAACCTCTGAAACTTCGCACCTGTGCAGTTGACGAGGGCTTTGGTTTTGATTGTCCCAGCCACTGTCTGGATGCCAGACACACGCCTTGTTCCGAAGTCATCCTCATTCGTTTCCACTCCTACCACAGGGCACTTCTCAATCACCTGTAGTAAGGAAACAGAAGCGTGGTGACGAGTCTTGAATAATCTTCAGCCATGTTGAGCACAGTGACTGACCTTTGCTCCGGTAGCAGTGGCTGCCCTTGTGAGAGCTGTGCAGAATCCAGCAGGGTCTACAGTACCATCACCAGGGCTATACAAAGTTCCATACAGGTCATCGACATTCATTAGTGGGTACAGCTTCTTAGTGTCTTCCGGACTAAGGACATAAGATTCAATACCAAAGGCTTTGCCTATCTGTTAAAATAAAGAAAGGGAAATAAAACGTTTTCATTCCTCATTGTTTATGATGCCACTTAACCACTACTATCTGTTCATTATGTACAGGAGGAGTCCTGTACAGTCATTAGTGATCCAATAGAAAAGAAAGGGTAAGAAGAATGTTTTGTAGTATCAGTACTTTTTTCAGGCCACATATGCACTACGTAATTCTGGTGGTTGAATGGATATTCCACATCTACTGCAACAGCCAAAGACATTGTGCTGGCCAACATCTGCAGAGATAGGCCATGCATATATGTACATAAATACCAAATAAAATAAACAGGAGGACAGCAGTTGACATGGCTCAACTGATAGAGCACTACATACATCACCTGGAGGTTGAGAATCTGATTTCCTGTGGTAATAAAGCAATCTTTTTTTCCACGTCCATTTTTCTTCACTAATAATGTAATTGTCACAGCTTTAATATTGGTATTAAGTTCAGCAATTTGTTTGAACAAATAGCTAACTTTGCAGTACCACCGGCACTTTACTTGGCTTAAAACCAGTACTTTACTTGGCTTGACTGTCTGTTTTATACGGGCATTACTGCACTGAAATATTGAGTCCCTTGGTTCTGCTTTCTCTTTGTGCTAAGCGATGGTACATTCCAGATCATTTAAGTACACCAGCATAAAATCTTGTTACAGCTCGTTTTCAACATTGAAAAATAACAACGATCTACTTGCAACTTCACTAAGTAATTCACTCACCGTCATCAGACGCTTGTACTCGTCGAGGCGCTCCTTTGAATTAGCAATAAAAAGGCCACCATTGTTGATAAATCCAGGATGAACACCAGTCTCTGCTTCTAAAACATTCATGAGGAGATGGCGAGTGTGATTCAGAATTTGGATGTCGGTATCGTTTGGTCGCAGCCTCCATATGAGCCCTGTCACGAGTAAAGAGGAGTTGTGAGACACAATACACTCCTAACCAATAAGCCAAAAAAATTGTTTCATCTGGCTCCTTTAGCATGAGCCACTTTTAGCCAAAAAAAAAAAAGAACATAATTTCACAATCAGAGTACACACACACAGTCTAAATTTATACACAGTACTCCTCTTTGCTATGTTTTTCACTCGCTAGAATTTCTCAAGTACACGAAAACATGCTAAAAAACATAGTAGGTGTCACGGATTCACGGGGTAATAATGTGCAGGGGAGCATTGGGAGTTTTTGAAGTACAGTATGCAATACACCAGCACTTTTTCCTATTCACACAAACATGTCGAGACACATTAGTACAGTCTGGCACAAAACTGCAAAAAAAATGCATTGGCATGCCAATGCATTCTGACAAGTCTAGCTCGTCTTCCATTTTTCAAAGGTTAAGTGATTACACGCCAATGCCAGATGCTTCAATAACTGCGCTAAATGTTTTGCAACATACTTGCAGTGCAAAGTACCTAGTGATACTGACAGAACATGGAAAATAAACCGACTAACCCAGTGGATCAAGTCTGTGTGCAAGCACAGTGTATTAAATCTTTATAAAGGAAAGTAGAAACTGAAAAAATTTGTGGAAAAGGTGGAGTTTTCTTGTGTGGAAAAGATTCTGACAACTATACAAAGAAAGAATATGGAAAAAATGACAACTATACGAAGAAAGAATATGGAAAAAAAATTCCATCTGAAAAGTGTAGTTCTGCTACACAGGGCTGTCGTACGAAGTCGGTTCAACTTCACTCGCAATAGCAGAGGGATAAACACTCATACTCCCTACATTTGCTTTACTAATGAGCGGCACAAATTTTTCCCATAACTTACAGTTAGTCATTCAGAATTTTTTTTCCACTCAGTGACAAAAGGAGGGACATTTCAGCTCACTGTTGTCATCCAAGGCCAGTTCGAAATTTCTCACACTCAAAAGAACTAAACTCTCGGAGTCACCATGTCATCATTTCTCTTCCACACGACTCAAAGTACAGATTTGTACCACAGAGGTTGTCATTTTGAAACAAGAAAATGGCTACCAACAAAATAAGTCTATGCTCTCAACCTTACTCATCAACAGATCCATGGCAATCTGGAATTATTTACAACAAGCACAAAATACGTGTGTGAAGAAGCGTGAAGCAACACAGGAGGTCAAATTGACTTCAGGCTTGCCTGAAAAAGCAAACAAGTGCTTGGACGAGCTGGGCTTGCTGTTGATTTCTTTCGCAAGTATGTGGATGACAAGTTTAGCTCGTCTTCCATTTTTCAAGGGTTAAGTGATTACACGTGATAGCGATTGTGTTCAGAAACTGTTCTGTCTATGCACACCATAAAGATGCAAAAAGCTGGAAACTTTGTGCCGTTATTAATAAAAGCAGCCAGTATCATCCGCTAGTGGAGATGTTGTAGCAGTCACCTCCACATCTTGGGTTGTACTTGCAGAGCACACATAGCCAGCAAAAATCTAATTCCCAAGGAAAAATTCCAACAGGAACTGGTACTGGTCCTATAAAAAATACTTAAGTCCATAACAGGATGCACAGATCCCATAGCAAGATGTGTTGGTCCAATAAGGAGTGCTACAGGTTCCCATAGAGATATATGCCAGTCTTATATAAGGGCAATAAAATGTTCTACAAGAGTAATAATGCTCTTCATCTGACCAATACAAGCAGTGGTATACACTTGCATTTGGCAAATAGAACATGTTATGGGTCCCAATAGATGGGGTAAAAATAGTTTTATTAAGTTGTATAGGTTTATTCAAAAACTGTGCACATATTCACACTTGTACAAGCACATGTAGTAAAGCAATGTATGGCAGATGTGAACTTATTTGCCTGTTTGTAAGCCCCTCAAGTGGTTGAACACTCATCGAATTAGGCTGGCTTACAACAGGCAGGCACACACCTTAAGTACTACACTCGAATCCTGCTTTTATTACATTTTCCACTACATCTGCAGACATAGGCACATGTTTCCATTATGTTATTAAGGCATAATTTCTACATCAAAAAAGCTAAGCATCTTTGACAGCTTTTTGGGATAAAGCTCCTCAGGCCAGGGGTTAAAGTTGTGAACCAATTCCCAAATAATATAGTTGCAAGTTACGGCTAATTTCTGGGGCTTTACATGCTAAAACAACAATATGATTATGAGGCACGCTGTAGTCAGGGATTCATAAGCCATGATTGTTTTAAAGTGAGTGCTTGTCACATTCATTAATGATCTGGAAGTCGCATGTCTCAACGTTTCACAACAGTTTTTAATGCACATTTGTTGGAGCTGTTTTAGCGATAATTCTGAATTTATTTGTGATGACTAGAGGCCGGATTTTTAGGCACTAAAAAGCGTGTTTTAGGCGCCAAAACACCGTTTTAGGCCGTCCAAAATCGTAAATATAGGCACAATAAATTTTTACATAAATTCAAATAATTTCAAACAGAAATTTGCGTGACCTGTATCTACGACAGGAAGCAAGAAAATGTTATTGTTTATGATAGCAGAAAGGCACCAACGGTTGAACATAGCCATGCATTTCCCGCAGAGTTCGCAGAACACGGTCCTTTCCTTTTATTGTCTAGCCTGGTGTATCAAGTGACCACCGTCAAATGAACACACTCCTGGGTCTCTTTCTTTTTCGGCACAGCTTAGAAGGGCAGCGCAGGAGCAGATAGCCAAACCGCTAAAAGACCAGAAGGGAGGGATGCCTCGTATTAGCCAGGTCTAATCGCGTAGGGTCAATTTCTCTCCTGTCGGTGAACACCTTAAAGGGCCCCTCACCAGGTTTAAGCATATTGAGCTGACAAGTGTAATTAATGCATGCACTTGGCACTCACGATCACGTCTGCCAAGATTTGCAACGCTACGCATCGCGGAAAGACGTGAAATTTCAACCTGAACACCGCTTGCCTTTCCCATGGGCGCGCGCGTAAGATGGAGGGGATGACGTGCAACAAGGAATGGTCCTGCTCTTACGCTGCTCCTTTACGTAGACATTGGTGCTCTGACGTCGCTCATCGTACACTCTTAATTATGTCCTGGTTAAATGCTGGCTATATCCAGAAAACCAGATGAAAAATGTCCCGTTTCCTGGCTATATCCAGCACTTTAAGCAGGACCTCACTGAGAGTGTAGCTCGTGACATTGCGAAAATTATTCGAGCTGACATGTGTAATTTGTGTAATCTGTTTTTGAGCAGATGAATGAAAGTTGAAAGAAATAATAAAACACAAAAACGGAATGTGAGCACATTTTTATTTTTATTTTTTATTTTGAATTGCAGCGAGATGCCAGACACCAATCAGCCTCCGTTTCGCATGCGTTCGTCTTCTCGCCGTTCTCGCGTCGTGCCAGCGCCAGCCCTGACAACGCTTAACATGTTTTTGGTGCATCGTCTCTGACAGCATTTGCAGCGGTACGACGCGGTGTATAGCGGTAAGGAGACATGACCCGTACCAGCCTCTCCATACGTACGTGCACTGAGGGATCCATCCCACAGAAACAGGCAATACATAACCGAGAATGCCAAAACGACACAACATTGATGGCATACGTGCACGAGCAGGCTTGGGCACGTCATGCGCACATGACCTTGCGTGCGCATGACGTGTTGCGATGCGTATGCATCATGTGATCCTCCGGCTCAGATACCGAAGAGGGCAGGGAAGGAATTAGGCTTGCGATGGCAAGGGTTTCAAGTTGGCCTCTTCGTATCATGGTTTCATGGCTCGTAACAAACCAATTTTTAAAAAAAATAAAAAATTTTTTAGTACACTGCTCTTCATAGGGCACGCACCAGCTTCCAGTGTCTAACCACAATTTTTTCTGTGAACTGGTGAGGGGCCCTTAAGAAGTACACTCAAACCTCATTATAACAAAGTTTCAGTTACACGAAAATAAGTTCGTTATATCCGAAAATTCGTTATAAACGTATATTCATAGCACTGTATCTATTACAATACTGTTCTTAATTAGCTTCGTTACAACCGATATTTCGTTATATCCGGGTTCGTTATATCGAGGTTTGAGTGTAAATTACTAACAAAACAAAAGCCGCATGCACATCACATGTTTCTTTCTTTTGATCCACACTCTACTTTCCCCTGACGGCTCTCCACGGTTTTGCATTCATTCTCCACCTTCCCCTGGCTACAGAGGGACTCCCCCAGTTCCTTTCCCACAGCCACACCCAGGTCTTCGGGGCGGTTCTTCAATTCCTTCGGGACACTGGACAACCGTCTGTAAAAGTCACTCGGCGCATCCTAGGCCATGGACGCCACTCTCCTCTCCTTCTCCCATCTTTACTTCTCTCTCCCTATTCCCCTGCAGACGCTGAGGTGCTCCCATTTAGAGCTGCAGAAACAATGTCTTTTTCTCGCCTCAACCTCTCCTCCTCCTCCAACCACTCGCACCAAGTCAGCACTGTCGCGTATGGTGACCACCCCGTACCATTTCACTGCTGCTAGCGGTTGTTTTTCGGAAGTTGGTTGAACTAGAGAACTTGGTTGAACCTCACAGAGTTCGGAAAGGTCAATCTTGCCATATGACATGAATAACGGTCTCAAATCGCACTCAAAAACGAAATTTGAGCTTAAATAGTGTTCATACAGGCGTCGATATCGAAAATAGGCATTTATAGGCATTTATCGGCATTTAGGCATGAACGCCCAAAATAGGCATTTGTAGGCAATGTAAAAACACTAAAAGACTATAAAAGCCCTTCTTAACTTCTAATTCATGCTCATATATCAAAGGGGCACGATAGGAACGCAAGGAACAAAATAGGCATTTGCCTGAAATATGGTCTCTAGTGATGACACTACTTTATTCATATGTGTAACAATGCAACAAGTATTTCATTGTATGTTTTCAGCATAGATTACGCTCATGCTACTATTGTGTTAGTGCATTGTGTGCACCTTTAATTATCCTTTAATTGTGGTACTTTTCTGCTAATGTTTACTTGACTTGACGTATCTCAAATATAATTTTACATAATAGCCTGTGCCCTGCTGCTTACTGTGTGACTGTGAACTGCTATGTACGCAGTGCTCCAAACTTCACCTATGGATGCATTTGATACATACCTATACAGGCTATCAGTGTATTAGGTCTACTGATTTATAGTTCTACACACTAGTAAAGTCTATCAGTTTTATTAGTGTATTTGGTCTATCTGGCTGCAGTCTAATAAACCAATATAGGCTATCAGGTCTATCACATGATAGAATAGACCAATACAAGCTTTATTCATGTAGCAGGTCCATCCTTTCATAATCCAATAGAACAAAAGCAATAAAATATTTCTATCAAAATTTTACCTACAAATAAACTCGGCAATTCCCATTAAGTGCAGGGTGTGCAAAAAACATCACAGGAAATGCACTATGTGGTTAGAAAGGAAAAGATAGATGAACTGAGGTGGGGTTTGCAATGAAAATGTCCTATGGGCCCTCATCTCTGACACTGTGATGAAAAGACAAGGAAGGAATTGTGCTCATAAATGCCGGTAGAGACACTCTGCTTTGGGCAAAGTAGTCAAGCTTCTTACATGATAAAGTTGCAACACTTAATTGGCTTCTATCTCCCACTCATGTTACTAAGTCTTTTTTTTAATGTTTGTGGTAGGACTCTCCCTGGACGACAGCTCACAACGAAAATATTCATTGGAGCTCGGCAAGGTGCCTTTTAACCCTTCCGCACGTGACTTATGAAGAACTGTCGGTAAATGCATCAAATTTACAGAACATAATTTCAAGGCATTCCATATTGCAACAAAAATAATGTCATAATACATTGACTTGTGTGTTCTTCAGAAGTTAATATTAATTAAATTGTACTTGAGAATCTATTTATCCTGACGTCATACATGTTCTAATTTTACATGAATCAAATGAAATCTTAAACTAGAAGTATAGTGCAATGTTGTTTTCAGTTATATTCATTTTGAGCAAACAGTAATTACACTTCTGACGTGGCTTGCGGAAAGCGGCACGTCAAACAACTCATTGAACATGGCAGCACTTTGAGCAAAGTGATCATTAGAGGCCGGATTTTTAGGCACTTAAAAAGCGCGTTTTAGGCGCCAAAAATAGGCAGGCAAAACACAGTTTTAGGCTTCCAAAATCGTAGATATGGGCGCAATAAATTTTTACATAAATTCAAAATATTTCAAGCAAAGACATACGCGACCTGTATTTACGACAGAAAAGCAAGAAATGTTATTGTTCACGGTGACATAAAGGCGCCAACAGTTGAACATAGCCACGCAATTGTCCTTTTTGCCGCACGGTTCGTAGAACACAGTCTCTCCTTTTATACTCTATCATGGTGAGTAAAGTGTCCACCGTGGAATCGACACAGTCGTGGATCTCTTTATTTTCGGCATGCACAGAAACAGGTAGTTAGACCGCTAACAAACCAGAACGCAGGGATGCCTCGTATTGGCCGGGTCTAATCGCGTAGGGCCAGTTGCTACTCTGTCGACGAACACCTTTAAAGGGCCCCCCCCACCAGGTCTGAGCATTTTGAACTCACAAGTGTTTTGCATGAACTGGGTGCTCACGATCACGTCTGCTAAGATTTGCAACGTTACGCGCCGCGGAAAAATTTGAAATTTCAAAATGAACACGCTTGCCCTTCTCGCAGGCGCGCGACCAAAGATAGAGGGGTTGACGTACGTACAACAAGGAATGCTCCTGCGTAGTTATCTGAGCTCTAACATCGCTCTTCTACGTAGACATTGGTGCTCTGACATCGCTCGCAGTAGCACGTGACACTGCGAGAATTATTCAAGGCGACTTGTATAATTTCTGTAATATGTTGCTTAAATAGATGAATGAAAGTTGAGAGAAATAATAAAACACACAAGCGGAATGTGTTTGCATTTTTATTTTTTATTTCTTACTTCGTATCGCAGCGAGATGTGAGACTAATCTGCCTCGAATTTTGTATGCGTTCGTGTTTTCGCCGTTCTCGCGCCGCGCCGGCACCAGAACCATGCTTGGCGCTATTTAGGTGCATTGCCCCTAACAACAGTTCCAGCTGTGCGACGCGGTGTGTCGCGGTAAGGATACGTGATTCGTGGCAGCCTCTCCAAACGTGCGCGCACTGAGAGATCCATCCCAAAGAAATAGGCAGCACACTACAGAGAACGCCGAAATGGCCCAACACCGCTCGCGTGCACGAGCTGGCTCAGGCACGTCATGCGTACGTGACCTTGCGTGCGCATGACGCCTCCTCGCATAATGGTTTCACGGCTCGTAATGAACCAACTTAAAAAGTTATTGTGGTCCCACGCTCTTCATTGGGCACGCATCAACAAACCAAACCAAACCCACGTGCACATCACATTTTTCGTACTTTTGATCTACACTCTCCTTTCCCCTGACAGCACTCCATGGTTTCGCATTCGTCCGTCACCTTCCTGCGGCTGCACAGAGGGACCTCCTATTTCTTGCCCACTGCCACACCCATGTCTTCAAGGTGGTTCACTTCCTTGAGGACACTGGAATGGACAAACGGCTCTAGAAGTCAACCGCCGCGTCCTTGACCATGGACGCCACTCTCCCTTCCCATCTTTTCTTCCCATGTTTATTTCTCTCTCCCCATTCCATAGTAGACATTGACTTGCTCCCATTTAGGGTTGCAGAAACAGCGTCTTTACCTCTCCTGAACCTCTCCTCCTTTAGCCGCTCGCGACATCTCAGCGTGTTGGCTAAAGATGACCGGCGCGTCCCATTTTACGGCTGCCAGCGGTTGTTTTCCGGAAATTGGTTGAACTAGAAGGCTATATAGTTTGAACCCCCTAGTATTCCTAAAGGTCAATGTTGCCTGGTAACATGAATAACGGTCTCAAACTGCACTCGAAAGTGTAATTTGGGGTTAAATAGTGTTCATATAGGCACCCATTTGGAAAATAGGCATTTATAGGCACTATAAAAACACTATGAAAGCCCTTCTTAACCTCTAATTCGTGCTCATATATCAATGTGGCACGATAGGAACTCAAGGAAAAAAATAGGCATTTGCCTATAATCCGGTCTCTAGTGATCATATGCACCAATACACAGCAAAATGAGGTTAAATGAAGACACATATATTACGGAAGATGTTCAATTCATCCAAAGCTCAATGTATCTTGCTCTTTCTTAGCGACTAGTTGACACAACTAGCAGAAACAAGTTATGTATACAAATGGGTACAAAGCGCCTTGAAAGGTAACATTCCTAAAGGCAAAGACAAACAAACCTGCTGTGTGCCATGTTGTTCCTGCAGTCAAATGGTCCTTCTCTAGCAGCACAACATTACTGCAGCCCAGCTTGGTGAGGTGATAAAGTGTACTACAGCCAATGATTCCACCGCCTAAACATGCACAAAAAGGAAGATGCCATTTAAAGGATAGTGAGCAGAATATTATATATGCACTTGAACCTTGAGTTTGCTGTGGCTAGAATATTAAACTGCTACACAGTTTTTTTCTAGCTGGGTACACACTAATGCATAGCAGATTAAATATTTGATTCTGGTGTCTTACGTGCCAAAATCATGATGACATATGCATCTGCTGTTGCCGCTTTCAGAAACTTAGGTACACTTGACTGTGCCGCAAAATACATTTCGTGAAAAAGGGCAGAACAAAGAAGAAAGTGAAGCACCGACTACTAACTGTTTAATGAGACTCCGAGAAACGTACAGGAAAAAAGATCCTTTCCGCACATGCGTGAAGAGCCAACGTTTGACGTGGAGCGACATGGTCAAGATAACATGTTATCGAGAAAGCGCATTTCTGAGGCAAACAAAGTTACAGATGTGTCACTGACACAATCAGCAAGTACTGCAGATTGGGCAAGTTGGTGCATAATCATATCGTACTGGTATAGCGCAGCTCAGTTTGAGCATGAGGAAAAGAGACAACAGCGTAGAAGGAAACACAGACAACAGGATGTCTGTGTTTCCTTCTACGCTGTTGTCTCTTTTCCTCATGCTCAAACTGAGCTGCGCTATACCAGTACGATATGACACAATCAGACCCTTTCTTTTTGATATAGAAGGCTTCCAACAACTCCCTAGCAGTTTGGGTCACAAACAGTGTCTTTTTTCCGGTACGTTTCTTGGAGTGTTATTAAACAGTTGGTAGTCGGCACTTCACTTTCTTCTCTTTTGTTCCTCCCCTTTTCACGAAACGTATTTTGCACCACGGTCAAGTGTACCTAAGCAATGTAAGCACCAACTCGCCCAAAAAGAAGTCTTTTTGGCAACTTAAGGTAACCGAGATGGACATATATGAGGGGTTTTTTTCTAAAGGAGCCAAACCCAGAAACCGATACTGGGATATATTTCACAGGAACATAAAGCATGTCTAAGTGTCTTTCATTATAGAAACATTCGTAATCAAAATGGGTCCATCCCTGATTGCTACATGGAAACACAATAAAAAAACAGTTTTCAATCGAAAATGAGCCAAATGCTGACTGTGAATAAAACTGAGCCAGATACATTGAACCATTGCTGCGTCAATACCTTGTGACCAGAACAACCAATATAGTCGCATTCAACCTATTTCATGTGTGACCTAGTTTCTTTGCTATCATGCTTTCACTCCACAATAACTTTTTCTTTGGCGAGTTGGTACTTACTGAAGAACTTGGTAGAAAGACTACGAGGCAAATTTTTTGTTTCTGTTTGCCTTTTTGTCTTTCTCCTAGAGTTTTGTGCTAGGAAAATGTGTCAGTATTTTGCTCCAAGACAGTATATTCGAAGTGGAAGACGACAGCAATGAAGATATTAGGGACTGATCGTTTCCTCACAGAAGAAGTGATCCTAAATGGTGCCACATAAAACCAGCTACGAAGAAGCTCAGAAGAAGAGCTGAAGCACCTTTGAGAGGCTTTCAATAGATGCCAAGAGCAAGAAAAGCCTGCCAACTATCCACGAGAGTGTGCCTGTTGCCAGACTGCATGCTCTACAAATCTGGCCATCACCATAACTGTCCATGCACAGGAGAACAATACTGACGAAAGCACATTGATGATGCTAACTTTGTTGCAAAGTATTGCAATATTATTCATGCACTGCCATTTAGACTTTTTTTTTTTTTTGAATAGCCAATTCAAGCCCAAATAAATTGTTCCAATCAAAATGGGCCAGTTACTGAGTGACATATCTAAAAGAGCCAAATTAAAACGTTCCTCTTGAATACCGGCAATAGTGGGCTATGTACATTTTAACTGCAACATAGGTTTGAGGTATTTTGGTGACATGAGTGTACCGACAAAAAATTATTGTAGCAGTCTCGACCATACTGACAGTAGCAAACAACTGCTTTTTTCCTCAGTTGCGTTTATTAGAAAGAAAAACGCCTCATATGTGCCCCTGGTGTACATGCGTACTGCAAACTATTTTGACATAAATGCACTTAGCAAATTTTTATGAAGAAACATGTCATACAATTATACAAGCAAACCTCGACATAACAAGAACTGGTATAATGAACTGGTGGTCATGTGGTGAACTCTAAAGTGCGACACACTTGCAGCGCCGCAGCTGCACAGTGGCGCACTTTAGAGTTCACCACAGTATATGCGTACCAACAGTCATAACAAAGTAAATTAAGAATAACCTTAATTAGAATATATGTTTATAATGAATTTTCAGATATAACAATTATTTTTGTGGCAGATGCAACATTGTTGCAACGAGGTTTTACAGTATATGAAAGCAAATGCTAGGTACTGCATAAATCTTGAACTCCTTACTCTGTGCATGCTGGTTGCATAATTTGTCTTGTATTAAAGGTTGTCAAATTACAATATAACTTGCATTTCTAGGATATTTCCCGTAACTTCTGGAGGCTTCTGTGAATAACACATGTCAGGAAATCACCTGTGTTTCCAGGTTAGATTGTTTTTCCATTACTGCCAGCTGTGGTCACTGGGCGTGCACCACTCTTCGTAATGATAATCATAACATTTTGAACATATCACCAATTACACACACACCATCTCCAAAGGATGGATGCGCCATAAACTTCGACGATTCTTTTACACATGAAAAGTCACAAGCATTTAATTAGGGTCATTAACATTGATGATGCATGAGGAATAGGCTAGAGTACCCGGCCTTGAATTCTAATTTAGACAGCCTGATTTAAGAAAATAAATGAGCTAAACCAAGTTAGACTCAGTAATAGGCCGAACACCTTTGCTGGCTTTTCAAAGTTTCTAAGTGGTTCGCAGTGTGTGGTCACATCAGTAATTGCTCTTTTTTTTTTTTTTTTACCCACGTCATGAACTACAAGTAGCCCGACAATTGTGCGGTGACATTACGATTAATTCATTTTAGAAGACGCAATGGCAATTTAAGATAGCCATTCAGCCCCTGAGTCCGCGTATCTGAACAGCTGTGCGACTTCTTTGCACGAAACGTATGAAAATGTGGTAAAGCCTTACCAATAATGACGACGTCCGCTGAAGAAGGCACTGCGGTAGGAGTCTCCACTTTCTTATTTTCAAGAGTTTCGTAAGGCACAGCACTCGCTATGTTTGACGATCTGAACCTCGCCCCGAACAACCGAGGGCCGAAACGCTTTAGCACAGTGGTAGCAGGCATTTTTCTCAGGTAAGTCATTTTGGCGCCGACACTTCACAGCCACTGCATCGCAAATGATCAGCGCACAGTAAATAAGAATCGCCGGGCATGAAACATGCAACTATTGTAGTAGAAATGTCAAGACAATCTATAGCTTGTCCCGGTCAACTTGCAAAGATTAGCTGCTGAGGAGGCTAGCTGTAACGTTTGCGCCATCTCCGCAAGATCGGTCCGCATTACATATATTACACCGACAACCTAACATAGACATAGATCGCGTATCAGGAATGGCCGAGTCAGCTCTGCCAGATTACACAGCCGTCTAAGTAAGGAGACCGTTTCACTTTGAAACTGTTCCATGCGTGAAAACCATCAAAACCAACTGAACTCGCCGCCCAAAAGGCAAAGGAGCACGGGAAAAAAGAACCAATGTTGTGAGCATAGGGAGGGTAAAACCATATAAGTTTTCTGCGCACAGTTATTTAGTTAGTGGAGTGAAAGGTGCTGGACCGAATGTTGCCGAGCGGCATTTCATAGCAATTGAACAGTAAGTGCAAGCTGTGCTTCACCCCAAAGAGTCCGGAATACTCTCAGGTGTGTAATCGAGATATGAAATGCACGCGCGTTTACCTGCGAAGCGTGCTTTTCCCAAGGTTAGCCAATTTAGGTAGCGCGAGCACTCAAGGGCAAGGCAATATTTATACCCAGATACTGCTAACTCGGCTTTTCTATGCTTACTCAGTGTCGGGCGCCGAAGAGTTGTGTTCCCGTGGGAATATGCAACAGATCGCTTGAGCAGCTCAGCGCTTCGCCATATGGCGTATCACATGACGGCGAAGTTGTACTACTTCGGGACCTATCGCATAGGCTCTCCCCAACCTCACCCAACGCTGCGGATGCTGCGGCGGGCGATAGGCTTGTGTGAACCGGTACACACTGCATACGAGCAGACTTCAGAGATAGGAGTGTTGATACGGTACTGGCGGCCTTCACAATGAAGTGGTCTTCGCCCGATCCGGGTGCTTGAACGGGTGTAGCCCTCTCGGAGCTAGGAAAGCCGCATGCGCAAGATGGCAACGTCCTTGATAAGATGGAATTCTAGGAGAGTTTGGCGAACTGCGCGACAACCGCGTACGACGAAGTGGGGACACGACGCAGTGTCGACTACCATCCGAAAGTTAAGTTTAAAGTTGAAAGCTGTGTCGTGCGTCCCCTTCGTCCTTCTTAGTCGCGCTATTAGAGAAGTTGAAAAAATTCCCACGCAGCTGATATGTAGTACATTATTCGTGTCCATGTTCTTAGTATATCCGGAAGTAAAGATTGGCGTTTATAAGTACAATAGGACGTTCAACCCACGCAGGAGCATGGACAAAGAAGTGAACGAACCGGTTGTGCGCCAAGATTCAAAGACAGCAGTCACCGCATGCCCGACAAGGAGGTTCAAAGACAAGGACAAGCCAAGAATCTGCGCCAAGCGACAGAGAGCACGATGCTAAAGGAACGGGCAACCAGACCCTTACTACAAAGTGACGGCGCATGCCTCTACGTACTGTGATAAGACTGACATTGCTCAATAAATCCCACGACGGCCCGGCTCCGGCTTGGGTGATCTTCAATGGAGTAATGCACACAACACTCGTTTTCTTTCAAAGTGTATTTTCACTGTGATGACTTTTCGTCAAACTGTACTTTCAGAGTTAAGAGGCTTGAAATAAAATGACATGGACAAACACTTCTACACATACAACTTCAAAGGTGAAAACTTGTAGAAAAAAGCTTCAGATGTGATGATGACAACTAGTCAGTGGTTCCTTGAAACCAATGGAGCTCAGCGGCCTTCAACTGAAAATGGGAAATTTTCAATTAGCAACATGACCACACACACTTCGTGAAATGAGTGCAGGTGAAAAGTGATACATACTGTAAGAGGAAATGTCGATTTCATCAGGCAGCTCGGAGATGTTAACGTCAAACCTGTCTTGCACTTCATTCAAGGTTTTTGCATCCTGCTCATCAGAGACAAATGTCACTGCCAAACCCTTGGTGCCAAAGCGTCCAGCTCGAGCAACCTGAAATAGAGAAACAATTTATTTTTGTTGCTGGTCTCACTTAGTAAGCAGGGGCTGCAAGGCTCCAGGGAGGTGCACTTACTCTGTGGAGGTAGGTGTCGGAGTCTTCAGGCATATCATAGTTGAAAACTATGTTGACTCTCTCAATGTCCATTCCTCGTCCAAACAAGTTTGTGGCCACAAGGATCCGCTTCTGGAAGTCCTTGAACTGCTGGTAGCGAGATAATCTGCACAAGAACATTTTAATAGCACATAAGCATCGATGCAAATGATTAAAATTTCATTTCAAATACAAGTCGGATAATTTGTGCTGTTCAATACGTTTCTCAATTAAACTCAGTATACAAAGAAGTTGAATATGCATTTCAAAAGTACAGTCAAATCTGCTCAACACCTCTCTGGACAGAAAAGTACTTCATTTTTTTTGAAGTATCATTCAAATGAATTCAATTGCACAAAAATAATTTACCTGGAGCCTACTTGTTTACTAAATGCAGCAAACAAATCAACATTACTGTAATTTCCTTTCATCACCATTGCTTATGCATAATAAATCATCATTAATAATTTTAGATGCAACCATCACAGCCTCCCTCTCAATATGGGTAGAAAATCGAACTGCTGCTGCACATTTAAAGGGGGGTCATGAAACGAAAATGAAGCTACCCGGATGTAATTTTCCCTGCTTCAATAAGGATTAGACATGCAGATTCCAAAATATTTTGGCGCAATATCCAGTCTATAATTAATGACACCAATTTGAAATTAGTTTTCTCGGGCTCCTAAACGACCATGCGACCCTACCGGCTGCCATAGGCACTAACATGTGACATCAGTGAAACGTCATGGTAAGAGAAGTTATAAACAGAGCGTTGGCTTTCTTTTGCTCCAAAATGACAGATTTATAGGAACCTAGGAAGGAAAAAAATAAGAGCAATTTTCGCGCTCTGAGCTGTCTGTATTGTGGAAGCACAGCGAGTGATCTGCTTGGTTCCGCTTTCAAGTGATTTGAATGTTAAAAACGCAATTTTTTTAATGGACTCGGTCTCTGAACTTTACGGACAAAGGTTGTATAACAGCTGTTGGTCCTTTGGTGCCAGCCCAAGAATATTTTGGATCAGAAATTCTCCACTTGACTGGCCGCGGAAAGGCACAAAGAAATGGGATTGCAGCAAAATGGCACAGTGGGGCCAACACTGCTTGGAAAAAGAAAAACTCCCTTTTCTTAGCCCTAGGGTGCAGAGCCCGTTTACCTTGGAGCCTCAGAACATTCCGAATTATTTTAGCAGCACAGCGTTTCCTACAAAGTATGGCAGCTTTCTCATTATGTGCCTTTTGTGGCGAAAATTCTTAAACTTTAGCAGGAGTCAATTTCGGTGAGGGAGAAAACTGCATGCCTCTATCAGATGGTGTAGGTACGGATAGAATCACTTGTCTA
The DNA here is from genome assembly GCA_030522465.1 of Rhipicephalus appendiculatus. Taxonomy (NCBI): domain Eukaryota; kingdom Metazoa; phylum Arthropoda; class Arachnida; order Ixodida; family Ixodidae; genus Rhipicephalus; species Rhipicephalus appendiculatus. The sequence continues at coordinate 47,437 of JALIZH010014285.1, read as the reverse complement.
GAGCAGCGGAGCGCGTGGCTGTTGACGCTGTTGTTGGCCGCAGCTTCTACCTCGCGTTAGCTACAAGCTTCCGTTTGTGCTTGAATTATAGCACAAAGGCCTAGCATGCGGTAGGACCATGTTTGGTATCATTACGGCGTCGGTCTTTGCATATTTCTTCAGAAAACGGCAGCTGCAGCGGCCGGCTGGGCGCTCTAGACAAGTGTGATTCCGACTGTACTAGTACCCATCAGAGCAGCAAGACTTTCCTCTCCCACCGCTGATATGCACACACCTTACACTGAACAGCAGCGGGGCACCCGAGCGCGCGCCTCTCTCGTACTTTAGAATGCCTGTTCTTTTCGCTTTGTATGCGCCATATTTTTACCGCGACCGTGTCCGAAGTGTTCGTTGTAAAAGTAGGAGGCCTTAAAAAATGTTCGCTATATGTGGACGCAGTTTCAATGGGTAGCATAGGAAAATCGTAAGTGCACCGAAATATGGTCGTTATGACCGATAGATCGTTATATCTGGGATCATTATAAGTGGGTTCGACTGTATACTCAAAAATCATTGCGTCATAGACTTAAGTTCCACACTATCAGCTGATTTGAGCATGACGCACTCGGGAGTTACTGCGGCCGCGGCGAGAGGCCGCAGTACCGTAAAAACCCGCTTATAGTCCAGACCCGCATATAGTCCAAGGTGTATTTCAAGGATAGCAAATGAGAGAAAAAAGTTTTCACCCTAATATAGCCCGAGCAAAACAGAAACTAAATTCACTGACGTCTAACGCACTTTATTCCGAAACTCCCTAGTCAGAGATGTCTTCCCACAGCACATCATCTTCAGTGCCATCAAGGGCGTTTGAAATCGAGCACTTCTTGAAGGAACACGAACGAGCGCCTCGGGAATGCAGACCGAACCTTCGACGATCCATGTGCACAGCATCGCTGGCGAGGCCCATTTCAGCCGTCCGGCAGGGGTCACACTTCTGGCCCTCCGGACCTCATCCACTCCATATACATGCGCTTCATGTATATGGAGTGGTAGCCTATATCTTGCGTTCCTTGAAGTACGCGTGGATAACAAGCATGAAGAGCAAATTGCAACCGAAGCAAGGATCAGGGGTGCCACCATGTTACGGGAACCATCACGCTCTTTTCTGGGCGACAAGCGAATTTTTCTGGTTTTCCAGAAAACTGAGACATGCCTGCGACGGCGACGGATGGCCCTTCGCGACAGAAAAGCCTGTCGCCGTCGCTCGAAAATCGCGTGCATGTGGTTGGGCTGGTTGGGCTGGTTGGGCCTCAAAGTTTCGTATTTGCAGGAAGCGACCGTTGGTTGGCGTGGGCTGTTTTGTGACCTTCGCTCGCTGTGTGCTTGTGAGCCGCGATGTTTCTACACTCGCACAGTTCGTGAATCCCGCTGTGGCGCACGGATAATTCAAAAAGACAGGGAACGTGCTGCGCACAGATAGAAAGAAAAACAAAACTGCGCGCGGCAGCGGGCGAGGGGGGGGAGCGAACCGAGGGGGGCTCGGCATAACAAAAAAACGGAAAAGATCAATGGGCAAGGAGGTGCCACTTGTCGGTTCGCGGGACTGCAGCGGATGAATGTAGGGGGGTGCTTTTATTATGCGGGAGAAAAAAAAATCCAAATTTTGACTGAAGTTGGAGGTGAGTTTATTATGTGTGTTCATTACGCGAGTAAATACGGTATACAGTCAAATCTCGTTATAGCGAACCTCAGATTAACGATTTTTTTCGGATTAACGAATTTTTCGAAAATCCCCCTCCAAATGCCTATTAGTTTAATGTAAAAATGTTTCACTACTACGAATTTCAGAATACCGAATCTTTCAGAATAACGTACCGAATTTTATCGCCCTTGTATATCCATAACACTTCAAAATAACGAATAGCAATTTCAAAAAGTTACTCGCGGCTGTAGAAACAATGCCCAGCTCAGTACCTGCCGCTATCATCATCATCAGAACGCCCGCGTATTGCTCTTCGCGCCTGCCCTAGGCAAATGTGCGGTAGCCCTATCGCCATCACCATCGCCTGCACTTTTTCGCGTCAGGTTTCGGCGTTTCGCCGCGTGCCTTTGCCTTTATTTCGTCGGGCAGCTTTACCTGTGCGCTTGTTACACGGCTGTTTTCTGCCTTCGGATTGGTGGATGTACTTTCACGATAAGCTCCGGAAGCAGCACGAAAGGAATGCGGCGACAGTGAAAAGTGCGACGCGAGTAACCTATGGGATGAAGTCGCCGATGATTCACCCGTGCATGCTTCACAAACGTTTGAACACTATGCACAGTGCAACGACGAAGTATGCACGTCGGCTTAGCTGGCGACCGATAAGATCCATATCATTTGTCGTCATAAGGAAACGGCGACGAGAGCGAAGACGACGTTTACACAGCGCGCGCAACCAACGCGAACAATCGGTATCTAACGCCGACGCTTCGAAGTGCGTAAGAAGGATGCGCACGGCTAAGAGTTCGTCTCGCAGCAGTCAAGCTGCACCCATCAGGCTAAGATCGCGCTGTTCCTCGAATAAATGTGCACTGGTTCCGTAATATTTCATGTGTTTGTTTTTTTCGCGCTTATTAGAGTACAACGCGATCGTGCATGCACAGGTAGGCGATTGACGTTGTTGCGTTTACGATTTTTGCGTAAATTTTTAATACTTTCACTACAACGACTTTTCAAAATAACGAACAATTTTTAGCGGTCCCTTGAGATTCGTTGTATCGAGATTTCACTGTATTAATCCGCATGTAACTTCCTGTAAAGGTGGTTTCACTGCAGTGGAGTCGTGCTAAGCCGCGAAAACACGTATCCAGGGGAAATCTGCACTGCCGCAAAGCCTCACTTCACGGTTAAATGAAGATATTACCCTCACATCGATTCATTTTTAAAGTTTAAAAGCTTGCTATACCAGTTTACATGCTCTAAGTATAGTACATTTTAAAACTAACATATTTTACAGATTATTACTTGCATTCTACTGGAAGTCAAGTCCTGCTACTATTCGAAGTTGTTTCCACTTCCTTTGAAGCAAGACAATGGCATTTGCACAGGCCTTGTTTTAATTAAAAAAATATTGTGCAGGTGAGTTAGGTCATGACAAATATGCCCATTTTTCTTTATAATATGTTAAAGGACCCCTGACAGCAAAAGTTTTGTTTGCGACTTTTTTACAGTAACTTGTAGCTTTGCGTCTGGTAATGCCGAAATTGAATCGTAAATGCTCTAACGCATCGTATAATTAATGCTAGCGTCATTACTTCAGGACGATTTTGCTTCAGTTCGAAACGCCCGCCTAAATACCATAAGAAACTAGCGCCCCACAGCGGGGAAGCGCCTGAGACTACATGCGCTCAAGCTTCGGTGACGCTGAACGTGCCGTTTCCAAATAGGTTGACCCGAGGGCGGTGAAGAATAAAACGATGTGGATGCGCTGAGCGTGTCCCCCCTCAGGAAAAAGAAAAGCATTCCTGGCGCAAGCAGCCAAAACCACCTTGAGAGCAGCCCGACAACAGAGCGAGAGGGGTGAGGAACATTAGTCCTCGCCGGGTGCCAGTCGGGGTATTGTGCGCACCCCGAAAATGTTCTCCGATGCCGACAATACTTGCTTGACCTCTGCAACGTCACGAGGGGAGCCTCTGTCTACGTAAAACCACGGAAAATGTCGATTTTACCAGACTACTCGGATGAGCACGCACCTTTACTTTAAAACCAAATTAAAATATCTTATAGGCAACGCTCGCCCCTAATAATCGGTGAGAAGTGCCCCCGCATGCAAGAGTCTCAAACAACCCAAGCACCTCGAGTTTCCAAATTTGGTGTCAGGGGTCCTTTAACTATACTATTTGAATTCGATTCGAAATTATTCGACCAAAATCACTATTCGCTTCGAACCTAAAATTCACTATTCGCACAAGCCAGAGAGAACAATTATGTTGGCTTATTACTTATTGTCAGAGGTGTCCATGCTTTTCACAGTCTTCTCATGCTGGCTCAGGGTGGTTGCGCAAGAGTGTCGGTCTTTCACACCCCCCATTGTTGGTCCCAGTGGAATTGCCATTCTTTGGTTACATTTCTGAGGGTGATGCCATTTTCAGCTCCACCGTTGTCGGCTGACAAGATCGTGGCCGAGTACAGACGCGAGCACCAGTCACGAAGTTTAAGAAAAGGTGGAAGCAGAGGCATTCTTCCGAGACACGAGGCGTTCGGGGCAAAGTGGCCCAATGCAGTACCAAGATGGTAGACCAGTAACATCGCTCGAAGATGCCAGCACATCCAGCAATAATCTTGCAAAAGCAGAAATATCGCAATGTCGCGTATGACTGTGCCAATAACTATAAGAACTGCGCGCCTGGAACTAAGCTTTTCAGTTTTCCGCCTTGACTGTGCTTCAGAAACCGGCAGGAACACTGAAGCAGGTTTGGAGCATCCAAAACAAGATAAAGTATCCCTTGGAGCAGAACACGTAAAAATGTAAACTTAAAGTTACTGCTTACAAACTGCAATACGGTGGAAAAACTGCAGCAGCGTACGAGGAAGAATTGCTGGATCTGTCGATTGCTTTTCGCCAATGAATTGTGGACTGCAGACTCGAGATCACTTTCCAGCTGCCCCTTGGTTCCTTCAGCACGGTAAAAATATCAGTTAACTCGCGTGGAGAGTCAATTAACAACGAACTAGCTATAACATGTACTTCATAAACGTGCCCTTGGGATTTTCTTCACGCGCCGTACACTAATTCAGTGTTCCTGCCGGTTTCTGAAGCACAGTCAAGGCGGAAAACTGAAAAACTTAGTTCCAGGCGCGCAGTTCTTATAGTTATTGGCACAGTTAACGCCAACAATTCATATGCGACATTGCGAAGCACCACTAACAACCTGACACTGCTCCGCTCATGGGTGGGCTGCTCCACGGTGCACGCCAATTCCTTTCGTTCACTCTCACACCGCAGTGCCACCAGCTCAGTGCACCTTTCCTATAAGTTCCCGTGCTACTCATACGCTTGAGGAATAACTAGGCATGAAAAAATTCACCAGGCAACACGGGACATTAAGCATTTGCATTGAAATAAAAGACCTTTTTCAAGCACACAAAATGCCACCCACGGGCGTGCACGTGCTCATGGGAAAAGTGCGTACACCACAGCAGCAGCTGCGACAAGCGTGCGGGCCTCATGCTTTAGCTTTCATCCTGCTCGTGCCGGAATTTCTCAAATGAAGTGAATTTAGCAAGTACAACACATTACTGCATAACTGAATCACGAACTTCTGTGCAGTTACGACGGCACCTCTACGATTCCCATCTGTCTAGCGTTTCCACGTGCCACTATTGAGCCCGCTGAGCGGCATTTAAGAGTCAACAGAAACTTTGCACCAGTATGCCCTATGGGATAGGAAGGGCCAGGTGGGGGGGGAAGAAGGGGGGTTCGGTGTCAGAATACCTCTCCTGCTTTTGGACTATTTTTGTGCCCATGCAACTTGCACATCGGCGGCGCATAAATCTTCTCGAAAAATATTTTTGGCTGCTCCACTGCCCTAAGGCATCAGTTAAATAAAATAATACAACTCAGTTTCCAAGATGAAGTCCAGGAGAGATCTATGCAATTCACGGATGCATTTCGAATCAACGTCCATCGACACTGCCGACGAGTGCACAAGGCGAGGTTCTGAGATTGTGCAAGAGAGTAAAACAATGTATTGATTAGACAGCATGCGCATCGCTTTCATCATAGGTAACAAACGGTAAGCTATCACCCTTCATTGGCCCCAACTAACTGCAGGAGTTGCATTTTACAAACCCCGCCATTTTCGCATGTGCTCACACGACAGACCCGTTGTTCTGTAACAGTCGCGAGAAGCACAATATGGAACACTGAAATTACCTTTTATAGGCCATAGCGGCTAAACGCAGTTCGCAAGTGCAAAGTGTTCACGACACTAAAAGTCAAGTGGAAAGGTATCTCACATTTCCATACGTCACATTCATATCCGAACATCGCAAGTAATCGTATAAACACGAATTTGGCGTTCCAGGTCATACTACTCATGATAGTACGTCTTGACTGTATCAACATGCGATAACACGCATTTTGCTTAGCTGCTACACCAGATAGAGATTCGCTTAACACCTACAGTGACATTGGGAATGGCATTTTGCACAAAAAAGACACACGAACACGAAGGGAAGAAACTACGAGACAAGCGCAGACTTTGCGCAAAATGCCATTCACAATGCGATACGAACTTGCCCAACGCTCTGTTCTTCTAAGCTACAGTGACAGCGCTATTCATTTCACATTTTATGCGTAAAGATGCATTCGGATATGTGCAGTATTTACATCAAGAAACGGCGACATGTTCTTTTTCTGGATAGATGGATGCTAAGCGTCCCCTTTATATCCCTTCTTGTTCCCAAGGCGCCAACGAGCAGCGAGCGACCGAACAGCGGGCTCACTCGACGTGCACATTTTTTCCCATAGTGCTCCACGCGCCTGCACGGCATTCTGGGATTGCTTCACAAGCTTCGTATCGGATGTCACTTAAACTTGAAAATATTCAATTCGAAGGCTTGTCTACCCTAAAACCAGAAGTTGCAGACTGCAAAGCAGAATACAAACCTTTCCTCCTGGGTCATGGCCCGATGGATCGCAATGGCAGGAAAGTTTTGTTCTACCAGAAGCTGGGCGAGAGCCATGCAACGCTGGACAGTTTTCACAAAGATGACCACTTGGTTGAACTCAAGGAGGTCGAGCAGCTCAAACAGCTTGCGGTTCTTTTCGTTGTCCTTCAGTTTCACATAGTACTGCTGCAGACCGTGTAGCGTCAGCTTGGCCTCGTCATCCACGTACACCTCCATAGGCTGCACAGGAAAAAACCCACACCTTTAGTAAAAGCTCCCATCTTTGCACCAGGCTGCCTCTCGTGCAAAAACAGATCCCAGATAGCTCAAACCAACGAGATAAGATTTTGAAATCTGCATGTCGCACCATTAGGCACACCGGCCCTGATGAATGATATCCTTCTGTAACTCTGCAAAAAGGCTTAGTTGTACTATATGACATGCATAACTACACATAAAACTGGCTTTGTTGTATCGAAAACAGCCTAAGCAGCGCAATAAAAACCTGAAGCATAGCCTGGCAGCTAGCTAGCTACAGTGTCACCTATGCACAAGGTATTGTAAATATAAGCCCGGTATTTTTACTAACAAAAAGAAACAATGCGTGCAATATTTTACAGTCCATCCAAAAGTAAACCAGCACCAAAAAGGAAATAAAAAGCTCAATATAAAAAGCTGCCCATTCTCAATAGCTTAGCGCCCTCCTGGGGTACCATCCACCCAGAACACGAGTCCTCCAGTGAAGTCCGGGAGTGTGCAGCCACGCCACAGCCAGCCACCAGCGCAGCTCCAGAGCACGGAGATGGCAGCAGCCAGGAGGCCTCAGACACACAAGCTCTTCGGCGCCGCGATGCCACGATGTCTTCAGTGATCAAATGTCCCGACGCACGACACACCGCAGGGCACACACGCGGCAGCCGCCCGAAAGTCCACATGTGCACGACGATGCCATGCCAGCTAAGACCTTACACTAATCCGCGCACTTCTTGCTTGGACAAATTTGTGCCGAACGAATTGAAAGATTTTAGGGGATTGTGGGGGAGGGGACCTACCCTATGACGAAGCTCCAAGGACGGACACTAGCTATCCTCAGCAGCAGCAGCACCCGTGGAAGACAGGCAGCGCTTGCAGAGTTGAGCGGCAACAGGGGGGGCACGGGGACATGATGGCTCCATTATGATGACGCATGCGACCTGGCTCGAGCGATGAATGCAATGCTTGCCACCTCTTCAATCACATTTGCGTAACCTCGTAACCTGGCTTCGATTTGTTTCCCAACGATGGTGGATTCTAGCACGATGGTTTGCAGGACTTGAGAATTCCCTCCGTATAACTAATCCTGAACACGCCTAACCTTGCTAACCACCGCAACCTAAGACTTTCTTCCCTTTTAGATCTAACAACTGTGCAAGACGATGACGGCCCACTTTGCAGGACGACCACCTTGCAGCTGAGGACACAGCAGTGTGTCGGTAGAAGGATTGGGAGGAATGGTGTGTGGAGGGGGGTAATTACGTCTTGCATAAACTTGAGGCACACAGGCCTGATATCCTTGCTCAGCGTTGCGCTGAACATCATGACCTGCTTCTCATGAGGAGTGGTGCGAAAGATCTCCTGGACGTCCCGACGCATGTCTGAAATGGAGATAAGTAGAGCATTAGCATAAATGCATTGAACAGTACACAGCTACTACAAAAACCACAGCATGTTCTTGCTCAGAGCTTTTGTGCACAATAGCCCTGTAAATGGCCAAACATTACAGATAACACTAGCCTGTGCACAAATGCCAGTTACATCACTGGTTAAGTGCAAAGGATGGTTGACAAACACAAGGGAAGACATATAAGCACTTGGTTTTTCTGCCCTCATCATTGATGCTCATTATTCGGGCCACAACCATTAGGCATAATTCAGCGCAAACTATACTCGGGGACAACTTTCTGTGGCAATGAAGGGAAGGCTACAGAGCCAAAGTGGGCGTGTGCCACCGCTGAAGAATATAATCCCACAAATGCGTCCGTGTTTTCCGCGTGAAAATCATAAAAAACAACATTACTTTATTTTCTACGGGATGCTGTTTATGAAGAGACGCTGCACGCACCAAGGAGTCATTCGTATTTGTTTTACTGTATGCAGTGTCATTTCGCGTTTTTGCCCGTCTGAAAACGTCGCACGTTTTACGTGCACCTCAGAGTCAAAATGGCGTCTTCGTCTTTAGGGGAGCGCTCGTCGCCCTCCAGCTATTCCGACGACTCGCCGAAGGAGCTTGTGTCGGATTTCACTCACAAATCGCTGTCTAAGCAGACGTAGCAATTTGTATAGAACGTTGTTATTCGAACGCGAGCCGCACCGGACTACTTGGCGGAGGAGTACATGTGCAGTAGCTCCGCCCCCGTAGCTTTCCCTTCATTACCACAGAAAGTTGTCCCCGAGTATAGCTCAAGCCACAACCCATGCCAGTTACAAGAACACGTCCAATGAAGCTAGTGACCGCTGAGAGATGTCCAAGGCCCTTTAGATAGCACTGCAAAACAAAATAGACCACACTGTGCCCTCTCAAATACACAAGAGTACCTATTAGAGTTATACCCTCCTGCTTCCTTTTTACATTAATTTTCAGTATATGCAACGATGCCAGACAAAAATTGATTAAAAAAACAACCAAAAAAATTTAACAGCCTACACTCTTAATGGCGGCAGCTTAGTAGAACAATTGCCTACAAGCCTCCTGCAAAAATGTGAAACACTCATTCGGCCTTTAACTGCATAACGAAAGAGCCCGTTGACCAACATTCATTCGGCCTTTAACTGCAAGACAAAAGAGCCCGTTGACCTTTTCTACCAACAGTGCTGTAGCTTCACAACATTCGTGGAGGAACTCTTGCCAAGTTGTAGAACTAAGCTGCGTAGTTCTACCACTCATGCAGTCTCTGACGAAGAAATGTTCCAATTTCACAACAGTCATCGCAGTCATTCACAGTGGCCACCCAGTCAAAATGGTTTAAAAATAAGCCTTCTGAAGCATCACTGTAGAGCAATTTAGGCATGCAAAGCATGTTGACATTACACGCCCTGGAACTCTTCTCGAATTCACCGTTGACACTACAGCGTCCACAGCAAATCCAGTAACTGCCGCTAGTGGGATAAGAAGTGCTCGAAGAGGCAAATTCGTTTCAGAGACCAGACCATACCTTTCAGTGCAGGATGGGTACAGATTTACCATATTTTGGGGAAATGTAATCGGATGTAACGATTAAAATTATAGAGCCATTTGGACCAACTGGTGCAGCAGTAGATCAATATGAACTGGTACACTGAACAAGTAAAATTTTAAAAAAGCATATTACTGAATACAAGATTAAATTTCAAATCGCTGTAACCTGAAAGGGTGCTTTACAGGAACTAGCGGATCAAACAAAATGCATTTTTGTGAAATCCAAAGGCCCGCCACAATGCAGCTAAATGAAATCTTTAATTAGTTTTTGTGACACAGTGCAAAAACGTACTACGGCATGCAAGTCAGTGCCACGTGAGCACTTCCACATTGGAGCATGACAATTTTGAAGAAAATGCCATTAAGTGCCATGCACACAACTATGCCTGCAAGATGATGGTTATTTCCTCATGGAGCCATGACAAACACCACAGAACCAAGATCTGGCCTGGTGCAAAGTGCTCCAAAGTGCAGTCTCTGCAGCTGTCCCACCAGGTGCTAATGGGATCACATGACATGGATGCGTCGTGGTTGAATGTACTGGCTGCTTAAGCACTGCCTGGCAAATTCAGCCATAGTGTTTTCATGCACATGCATAGCAGGCATCATCACTAACAAGCGTGCATGTCTCAAGGCGGCCCAGAATTACAGTAATCGAGCCGTCCTTGAGCATAGTTTAAATGAGAGAGGCAAGCGATATTTTTCATAAAGAATTGTTGCATGCATGACCATTGGCTATTTATACTCAGCAACAAGTTTTCTTGGCAGTACTGTGGAAGCTGCAGAATTGAAACCCTTGACTACATGCCCTAAGAAATACTAGTACCCATTTTTAATTTCCAATTTTCAAAGATACCTAGATTGAAAAATAAACCTTTTATAAAGATAGAATTATAGGATGCTGTTGGTGGAAAAACAGTACTGCAAACTTAAAAATTTTTCATTTTTTAAATTCTTGGGCAGCACTACGTTTTCCGCACGCCTGTTCTCGCAGTATAAACACAGCGTCCCCAATGCCGACTGGACCATGTGCGGCCGCAAACTCTCAGTTTCATTTATAGGGAAAGATGCAGCAGATTTAGTAAACGAAAATCGATTGAACTAAATTCCTGCTTGAATGGAAGAACTGTCTCTAAAATGATTGGTTGCATACTTGGACTCTGCACTCCTGTTATTCTCTCAGTAAATGGAACTCTTGTTAAACAAAACATACTTTCTGGTCCCTTCAGGTTCCGTTTAAAGGCCAACTTCGGCGATTTTTTGACCGTGTCAGGGTAATGGTGCTTTTATGTTCCTGAGACACTCTTGTCACGTGCCTGATAGCTGCAATGCTCAGCAAATGCGAAAATAATTTTTAATAAGCAAAAAGGTGCAATACCGAAACCGAAACCCAACCAAGTGTACTGTCCATGTATGACGTAGTAGTTTGTTACGAACCGGAAGTCGTGCAAGGCATGCTGGTCCCGCCGGCGCGGATCTATGCACATTGATCACAATGTCACTCTCCCGTTCACATTTTGCATATACAGTCAATCCCACTTATAACAATTATCGAGTGCCACAAAAATTTCTGTTCTTACCGATAATTGCTATAAATGGGTTGCACCAAAAAAAAAAAAGGAAAATAGGAGGCTGGCAAGCTGTTGTGCAAAAACCATAATATCTGGTAGAATATGCCAACAGACATCAGAGAAGGATCACAAAGCTGCCGATTTTTCGGACATGCTTGTCAATTCTGACGCTTTCACAGGACTGCCACAAACCCCAGAGAGCCTATGTATGACATCTGAAGTTTCGGATGCCAAACCCCTTCCAAGTCAACTTTTTACTCAAACTGTATGCCCGAAGTGCAATAAAAAAAGCTACCGCCACTCCCGCGCCGAGGTGGATTTCAAGTCAGATTCGGCGCAATGCCACATTACTATGCGATGAAGCATACCGTGAATCCGAAGGGACGCTGGCAGATGCTGGGGTTGTGGGCTGGCGTTCAGCAACTTAATTTCTTTTCTTTCTTTCAAGGATTTCATGCTGCATTACCTTTAGGCCCGGACACCCAACAGCCAGAAGTCATTGTTACAACCGATGATGCAACATGCAGGCATTGCTGTAATAAGGTTATTTCACCATAGAAAACATAAAAGTTGACGATGCAGCAGTTTCTCATTATTCAAACCAATATATTGTTAAAACCGGTATCATTATAAGTGGGTTAGACTGTAGATGTTTTTCTAAATGTGCTAGCGCTGCGAGCAAGCAAAACCGAAACGAACTGAAATCAGCTGCAAGCTGCCGCATTACTTGCGTAGTAACACGTGTGGAACCCCCGCCTCCGTAGCCTTCGCTCCACTGCCAAGGTAAGCTGTCACCGAGTGTAGCTGGAATTTTTACCCCAAGAAAACAGTGTGCGGTAGCTGATGCACGAACATGCGATCCAAACTGACGAGATGCACAGCCATGCCAGCCTGCTTTGTCACACTGTCCTCCACCCTTGACAGAGCAAATACACCACGAACATCCTGGTGGCCATACACAAGTTGGCCAATGCATGAAAAGTAGTCAAGCGGATGACAACCATGCAGTTTTAAGCATGCAAGTTTCGGCACTTTAGAAGAGCATGTGGCTGATGGCCCAGAAATCAAGAGACTCAGCATATGAATGGGAGGCCCTGATGTGCAAATCTGTGAATTGGCGGGCTGAACGTTCCTGCCACAGTGACAAAACTTCACAAGCGTGGATTACATTGTACTGTGCAGAGATCACAAACGAAATTTTACGCGAAGTTGAGCTGCAGCCAGAAAGTTGCTCAAACAATGATGCCTACTGCAAGCAACCTTCAACAGCCGAGATCACCGACGCAGTTACACGCTTGTCCAATGTAAATGGAGATGCCGCACTAGCACGAATTCAAACAACTGTGACCACTTACTTTTAAGCATATTACGAGGCAAGGCATTATTAGTGTTTTTGTTTTCTTTAAGCTGCTTCAAACCTAATTTTATTTTTTTTGGCAGAATGAACCTGCCGAACCTGGTGGCAACTGGTCCAGAAAATCCACCAGCGGCTGTATCTTGAATGAGCTTATGGGAGTAAGCTGTCAATTGCACTTTAGACATTTTCAATTAGATTGTCTCGTACAACTGCAAGGATTTACTACCCTGAGTATCTGTCACTTGATCACCAGCAGGTTTCAATTGAATACCTTCATAGCTATACACACACACACACCGACACACACACACACACACACACACACACACACACACACAACAGAGGTGGTTTGCACACTGACCACATCACACTGATCCTGGAATTATGCAAGTCACTCCAAACATTCACTGTGCAATCAATAGTGCAACCATTTTCGATCATCTAAACAAGGCAGAATTGAGTCCTTGCCATACCTGTAAACAAGGCGGTTGCAATGGGGCAGCAAGATGAAAACCAAAGAAGAAAGCACCGCAACTGTATGCCACCTTTTGGAATGCATGCATGCAGTCATAATACTGAGCCTTCCTGCACATTAGCTGTTTTTCCACACATTGCACACACTTGCAGTACAGCACAAAATGTGTAAATATGTACGCAAAAGTGCTATGCTTTTCAAACAATCTTCAAGTAAGCAAGCATTCAGATTGTTCAAGTGTGCAAGTTAGCTGGTGGCACACCTTAAGAACCTAGCTTCAGTCATACTTCTGTTATCAAGCAGGCTATCATGCAAAATCAGCACAAAAATAGTGGGCTGAGTGACCGAGTAGCAATGCAGAGGCCATACATTGCCAATCGCTCATCGACCCACCATTTGCCGTATACGCATACATGGCCATGCCTGTGGTGCACCCATGGGGTCCCATAAGATAATTAATGGTACAATGCATGACCGCATGCATAGAAAAATGTGAAGGATGCAAGTTTAGTACCATATTTTTCCAGAATGCCCCGCACATAATGATCAAGACGAACTAAAACGCACCGAGTTGCTCGAGCATTTTGTCACACTCGTCCAGAACAAAGTGCTTGATGTGCTTCAGCTGCAGTTTCCGGGAGCGAACAAGGGCCAGGACTCTGCCAGGTGTGCCCACCACGACATGGGGGCAGCTGCTCTTGAGCACCTTCTCATCGTTGGTAATGTTCATGCCGCCAAAGAACACGCCAACTCGCACTGACGGCAGGTACTTGGAGAAACGCTCATACTCCTTGGAGATCTGGAAGGCCAGCTCTCTGGTATGGCACATCACCAGCACAGACACCTGCATGATCCGCACCAAGCCACATTAACGATTAGTATGAGAGCCTTGCCATAATTGGAGCTTGGGGATTCTTTCAGCTTTTTATGCTAACAAGTGCAGTGCTCATGGAATGGTATGAGATGCACATACTTTTGCTTCCACTGTCTCACTACCATTTGAAGCCATATTTGAAGTGACATGATGAAATTATCCTGAGCCATTGCACATACTAATCGTCACACTACAAGTTTTCATATAACGTTTCAATCCCCGAGCACTGTACAGACACACGTGATCTACAAAACACTATATGAGAATGCCAAGCTGGATTTGTTGCAGATTTCTGGGACACAGTCGTAACACCAACATGCTTCACTACATGGGGGGTATGCACTTCACGTCATCCGCGAGGATCGCTAGCGTCGGGGTCGCCATTTTGGAGGTGCACGCACTCGCCGCATGCGCATAACTCTCGCTGCACGCGCTGTGTCCGGGTTCCGTACATCAATTTGGCTGTCTAGAGACCTCCGGAACACCCCCCTGCACGCCGAAGCACGACAGCAAGACGGCGCGTACGAACGGACCTTTAAAATGGCGCGGCGATGGTGTTGCCCCCTTGCAGATCAAGGCTCAGTGCATACCCCCCTGTAGACACATCGCATAAAGACCAGAAATTACTTGGGCAAATCAAGTCTAGCGACAGCCTTGCTAGGCCATAAAAAATGAAAAAACACAGCAAGTTCCCACACTCATCATGGCTCACATCTTTGTTTATGAAAAGCCAATTGTAGAAACAGTTTAAACGCAGATAAAATGAAAATCCAATGCTTTGCCAATGTACGTGAATTCTCATTTTATCCACTGTGATAAGCATCTGTCATTAGACCAGGTGGAAAACTGCACTGACAGCATCCTTGTGCGTTCTTTACTCATCCAGCAGCGCTATTTTTTAAGATCGATTCATCAAACGAGCTCGCATTCAAACTCTTCACAGTACTTCATTATCACTTTAAATGAATTCACTCACTGCTGCTTTTTCGTCTTACAGGGAACCGCATACCAAGAGATATTTATGCAACAAGAAACGCGACGGGTACACCTTGACACTGTATCGAAAGGCCGCAACGTCGCGAAAAGCAGCAAATTTCCCTTGTTTTTCAATGCCATCATCGCGCGCAAACAAATTGCGAATGTCCAGATATCGCAATATGAACATGGCGTACTAGAACGTGTTCTAACATATCGTCACGTGCGAAAACGGCCCCTGTCACCTTGTTTCATCCTAATAATTGACAAGTGAAACTGACAACAGAGTCCGCGCTCCCACAGTCCATCCAACGTGCAGGGCTAATAGTCCGTACCTGGCCTTCGACAGGGTCAAGCTGTTGCAGGGTAGCCAGGACGAACACGGCGGTTTTTCCCATGCCAGACTTGGCCTGACACAGGATGTCCATGCCGAGGATTGCCTGGGGTATGCACTCGTGTTGCACTGCAAAAACGAAGCCAAAATTGTCAACACAACTTCACATGATCTCGAAAACAGCTCGTAAGAGAGGAACTGCAAGTGCGAAAGCGCACAGTCACCTTCGGATGGATGTTCGAAGCCGCAGTCTACGATGGCGCGCAAGAGTTCGGGTTTGAGAAGGAAATCCCTGAACCCCGAGCTGTGAATGGACACATAGCCTCCGGTCGGTTTCTTTACTTCGGGGATGGTTTCCCCCCACGGTCTGCTCTTGGTCTTCTTCGTCCTCGTAGTCCAACAAGTCGTTGTCAGCCATGGTGTTCCTTTGTGCGTATGGTTCGTCCTGCGTAAGCCGTCAACAATAAGTTTCGCAACGCCCGAGTCAAACAGCGAGGCTAGATTCTAGTCTTTCTTTCTACTCAGGCCCTTCCAGCAGTAAGGGCTCTTATAAGAAGTTGTTACGATCCGCTGTACACCGGCGCATGCATTTTTTTTTTTTCTTTTTCGTGCAACCCGCCGAAGCGAAGCTTGAAAACAGTAGTTTACTGGTGCCGCTAGCGCGCTAACACAACCCGTCTTCTCAAAATACGCGTCTTAATAAAGCTACACGAGCAGCACGAATGTATTTTAAATGCAATCACTACTAATTTAACCAAAACATTAAGAGGATTCAAGCGATACTCACAACACAGCGAGCTAGATAAACTACCGCAAAATGGCGCGATCAATTTTCGACAGGCAGCGGTGGAAGATGGGATAGAGCGGGATCGCAAGAACGCACTAAAATTAAAATAAAATAAAAGCGTCAAAATAATTTAAAATAACCGATATATTTTATAATTATTAGATTTAAGGCGCGTTCTCACAAAATAAAATTGAGCATTTTGTTAATTTATGCGGCGCTGCAGTTTGGCGCAGGCACTGGTTTGGCAAGATGGCGCGCGGCAACGATGAACCGAAAGAAGCTCCGAAAAATAATAGCGTCGAAGACTTCGATCTAAATGATATCGATCAGATCTGTGATGAGGGTTCGTAAGCGGTTGGAACGCTTGAAACCTTGCATTTTCGCCTAATTTGTGGGTAGTGCGCTTGCCACCGTCGCTTGGAGAATTTTCGTTACAGTAGCGGCCCGGAGAGAACCGGACTAAATGTTTTAGTGGCCTCATGACTTGTATTAAAACTCCTTTTTTTATTATTGCAGAGTGTGAGGCCCTCAACGAAGCTATGGATAAAATCAACGCATGCCTGGATGCTCTGGAGAGAAAGAACAACGCTTTAGTTCAACAAATGCGCCAACTGCTCGAGGAATCGAAGCGATCTGACAGCGACCCTGCCGCGGGTGACGCTACGGCAGCGATGGAAGAAAACGAACAAGTTTA
Organism: Rhipicephalus appendiculatus; assembly: GCA_030522465.1. Classification (NCBI taxonomy): domain Eukaryota; kingdom Metazoa; phylum Arthropoda; class Arachnida; order Ixodida; family Ixodidae; genus Rhipicephalus; species Rhipicephalus appendiculatus. Next base: position 30,525 of record JALIZH010014285.1, on the reverse strand, counting down.
AAAGAAAAGAGAAAGCAAGTTGGCAAGTTTCGCACTCTTGCGAATTCACCCGCATTCCATTTTGTGTCCTGTGATTATCCCACGAAGAACACCCTGCTAGCTCAAGGTAGTCTTCGCCTCGGTCGGTCACATGACTACATGCCGTGTTCCTCTGCCTGTGTGACCAAATAAATGTTCTTTTTCTTCTTGTGCACCAGTTGGTACTGTAGCGTTTTATTTAAGTGCATTTACCGGTACGTTGTCTTAGTAACTAAGTTGGGCTTGTTTACTCTTCGCGCAATCTGTACCCCACTCCATCTTTTCTTTTTTTTCAACACGTGAGTGATTATTGATGCAGTGGCGTCTCATTTCACGGTACTGTGGGCATTCACCATACCTATGAGTTTGAGGCAGTGTTAATATATGACAGTAAAATATCACTCTCGAACACGAATGTTAAAAAGAAAAGGCCAGGTGTCGAATATTTCGTCGCTTCTAAACAAAGTGAAGTATCTAATTGATCAGCGTGGCAATTTCGGTTTGTTATTGATGGTAGCACAGGCTAGGGACAAGGACAAAAGAAAGGCACATTTGACACAACACCGTGCTGTGTCGAATGTGTCTTTTGTCCTTGTCCTTAGCCATCACTACCATCAATTATCATGGAATTATCAAAGGTTTGTGTAAAGTGCTTAAAAAAAAATTAAGACTCATTTATGTAATGTTGTTTGCAACTCATTGTACAGTCTTCTCGGCTGCTTATGTAATGAAAAACTCGTTTTAAGTAATCCAGATGATGTGGCCCCTTGTAAGTGAAGTGTGGTACTACGGAACCTTACGTTTAAAGGGATGCAAGTATGGCGAGTCTAGTCCAAATTAATAAATTCCATTATCAAGACAAAATTAATGTAAGGCACTATCATTCAATGGCTGTGAATGTTTAAACATTCAACTTGTGTTGACATAAGTTGCAAGTGCTTTGTGTGAAACAATTTTCCTGTGCTGGCTCCTGAACATTTTCACATTCAATCATGTCAAAATGTTGAACACTGATGTGAACTGTATAAGGGATGTCATTTTAAATGCCTTACTTGTGGTAATTTAGGATTATTTACTAAATTACTTATTCCTACATTTAGAGCCCATGTAATTCTGAAATTGTTCTTAACAGAAATCATATAGTCTTACACTTTTGAAACATGCTTCCTTAAAATGTGCTTTAAGAATACATTGCCATTCCAGTTAAGATTATGTACTTGTTAAAAGCACACTATTGGAAAACTGAACTGTCTCAGTAGTATCTAGGACAGGGGTCTCAAATGCGTGGCCCACGAACCTATAGCTAGTGGCCCGGCCCACACTTGACTGTCTTCGCCCCATATTATTTTTTTTAAAGGGACCCTGAAACGGTTTTACGATTTTGTACAAACACATTGGTCCAGTAGACCAAGTCCTAAACGTCATTTACAGACTGATTTAAGCTCTCTGCGTACACTGTGTAATTTATTACAACGCTATAAAGCTGCGAATCGCTGCAGATCACTGCGGCTCAACCATACGCGTTTTCAACCGCCCATTCATAGTACGACATGCAGTGGGGCGCACGACGTCACTGGGGCTGCTGATCTGATTGGCTGCGGTGTGCACGCAGGAAAAATTGGCTGGTAGGGTGGCGGCACCTGTCGGAGCAGATGTCAACCACTCCGCAATGTCTCTGTTGCCAGACGGCGTGCGTGCTGCCGGGCGCACTGGGCTGTGGTCTCCGAGATGCACGCAACCTGTTGGCGTGCAATCTCGGAGGTCATCACTGGGCGAAGCTCAAATCGTCGAGTGTGCTCACGTGAGCTCTGCGATCGCCAGCGATGCCAGCGTGTCTCATGAGTTGAGGAGGCAAGGCAGGGATGAGAAGGAGGGTATGATATAATTGTCCGTAGCAGCCTTGGTACACGGCGTGCCGCTAAATTTCTGGTGCCAATGGTTCGATGATGCTCTAGCCTAAATGCTGACAAAGCTTCAAATAACCGTTTCAGGGTCCCTTTAAGTATGTTTATGAACTACAAAGACATTACAGGTCTCGAGCATTTTTTTTCGTGAGGCACCCCATGTGGTCACAATGTGGTAAAACATAACCGTGAAACAGATACTCTATATTTCAGAATTGGCATGCAGATTTTAGTCAATCTGGAGATTGGTATTGATATGTTGTTCGAACCTTTATGCCAAATCCCCTTCAGAAATGACCCATATCGGGGATATGGGAAAGGCTATCTTTGAAATGGCAATGTTAGCTGACACTTTGTACAAACTATCCCCCCCCCCCCACCCCTGCTTTTACCGTCTTCACTGTCCCGGCCTTTTGCAGGACTAAATTTTGTGACTGCAGCCTGCTAGCTGACGCGAGTTTAAGAACCCCTAATCTAGGAGGTGGTGCTAGATACAGAAAGACATGACTTCACTACTACTGGGCTCCAAATGGGTACTTAAATGTGTTGCCTGAAAGCAGTAATTAAAGTTTTAGTTAACATTCTTTAGTCTACTGGCTGAACTGTTGAAAAAATTTTTCTTAGTGCTGATGTCCAAGCCACATAGCATATCAGCAATAAATACCAGGCCCCAGATAAGGCACTCACTTTTTTTTTCTCTCTTTAATGTGTAATTGTGCATGAAAAAAATTGCCTGTGACTGAGAGCACGTTTCTGCTCCGTGGGCTGGATGACTCGGATGAGGACGTTACTGTTTTAAACTGTTGAGTAACCATATTAGGGAACAAATTGCAATAGTTCCCAATTTAAACTTGAGCTGGCATAAGTCAAAAATTAAATTTCCAAAATCTGCAAAAGTGAATTGGTTTAACTTGACCTGCACTATATGCGTAAAAAGGCACTTTGTGAAAAAGTAAGTTGAACAACATTGCATACATCTTTGGTTCTGGCTGCTTGACTAAAACTGGTGCTAGTTTCAAAATTTGTTCCTAGTGGATGTGCTTTGTGCACACGCTGGCTTCAGTTGATGAATTGCAGCATGTGCCCTAAGTGGTTAGCTAAAAGGTCAAGTAGATTAAAACTGGTTTTTAACACCACAAAGCAACTGTAGACAGACAGTAGTGTGCGCCTCGGGATGGGGAATTAATTTTGACCACCATGGTGTTATTAGCAATTACTGTAATTTCCACCTCTTTGAGCAGTGGCGTAGGCAGAAATTGATTTTGGGGGGCACGTACTTGATCCGACGTGGGGGCCGGGCAGGTAAGTTTGGTCGAGTCATTTTGTGCTCTGTATCCCATGGCAGAAAAAAAAAATTTTGGGGAGTGGGGGGGGACATGCTCCCGGTGTGGCTATGCCAAAGGCCTGGCTATGCCACTGCCTTTGAGTAACCCAGCTATTCTATCTGCCACAGTTTTTTCTCTTTGTATGCCTGTGTGTGTGGGTACTGTAGACATTTAAAAAGTGCTAGTGTATTATGGCAGGAAAGGAAGACAGCACACATGATTGTGGTTCCAACGTACTGTCTTATTTTTATGCCAGCTAGATAGCAGCCAATTTTAAGTGGTTCATGTAAATGTATACCTAAAATGTATAAAAGTGAGGCCCTTCTCTGTGAGAGGTGTTGATGTCAAATGGGCCGATGCTGCAGGCACTTCTGCTGTCAGTAAACAATTGTCACCTGCTTTACCGATATTGAGGCCAAGAATAAAGGTATGAATGAGCGGAAGAAAGTGGTGAAGCCGTTTGAAACCTTTTGAAAAGATACATAGCATTGAATCATGGTGGAAGAATGCACAGGTGTCTCAACAATGCCCAGGAACTGGTCAGATTGATTCCTGAACCCAATCGTCTTGCAGATGGCAATTTTCACAATACGTAAAACATGAGGAGCTGGGCTTGCCCACAGCCTCCATGCCAATCACAGAAGCTGTCAGCAAGTCCAGTGCTTTCAAAGCAACATTGACAGGATTTACAGTGCGTGAGCACCGGTTTGGGCCTAGCAAAGGCTCCTCCTGCCTTTTGCAGAGTAAGCTGTTGTGGGCTCACTCCGATAGCCAATTATGGTGGCGTTGTTGCCCGCCGCAAGGTCCTTGCTGGCATTGAACCTGAGCATCTGTATGGGAATTAACATTTCTAGGCTGCAGCCCTTTTTATGCACCCGTTCCGGCGTTGATCGTCAGCCGCTGCAAACGGCAGAATGAACGAGGAAAAAAAGATTGAGCGCAGTGGAGAATGAAAGACCGCCAACGAAGAGAGCTCGCAGAGGGGAAGGAAAGCGTTAGAGAAGAGTATGGTGAAAGGTTGAAGAGGAAGATGGAGTGCAGCACGAGCAGCGCAATGGTGGTCTAGTCTAGAGAATGAGATTCTTGTGATACGGAAAGAGGGGGGAGGAGCATCCGCCTCCAATGTGGGAGGAGGGTAGGGGGGGATGTGGCGCGGAACCACTGGTTTTTTTTAATGGGGTGAGAGGTACCTTGGCCAAATGTTGCCCTGGCCTAGCTCTTGGTGTTGTGGTTACTCAATTTTGGTGGAATCGCCTCCACCATCGAGATGCCCTTCAACAGGACTCTCTACACCCTTGCCTGTCTACCACACAAGCCTCGGCATCCTGCTTTGCCTGCTATGCCACTGATCACTCTTTCTCTCATTTTTCTTTCTCCCTTCTCCCCCCCCACAATCAAGGTGCAGGTTACAGAAATTAGCGTCTTTTTCTACCTTCTTCTAATCACCATATACTCATTTCTACCCTATCCCTAGCGACATTGAGCTGTGCTTCATCTTACTGTCCTCAAACCACGTCAACGTGCTCCACGTCGGCGACCCGCAATGAGATGGTGACATCGTGGATGAATGGATGGATGCCATTAGCATCTCCTTTATAATGGGGCGGTGACATGTGCATCACCAGGCTCAACAAAAAGAAAAAAAACAGCTTTTTTTTTATGTTGGCCTAATGCCTTGTCTACTATGATTAAGTCAATCTTACTGTATAAAAAAAAGTAAAATTCACAGCTTGGCCCCTTATGGCAGAATGTCCTACTATTTATTTGTGTCCTTTCTCTCTTTCTTCTGCCACCAATACTCTAACCGTCTTTCACTTATATCTATCGCGGACGTGTTCAACTTTCCATTGTTGTCCCTAAAACCTCAGGCTTCATGCAGTCCCATGCCCAAACATACAGTAGTACCGTATTTACACGAATGTAAGTCGACTCCAATGTAGGTCAACCCCCCCCAAAAATCGCTCGGCAAAAAAAAAAAAAAAAAAATGCTCTAGTTTTAGTTTCGATTCTAAGTCGACCCCCCAACATTGGATTGTCAAATTTGAAAAAATGGGGCGACCTATATTCGTGTAAATACGGTAGTATCTGGGGTTTAACGTCCCAAAACCACGATATGATTATGAGAGACGCCGTAGTGGAGGGCTCCGGAAATTTCGACCATCTGGTGTTCTTTAACGTGCACTGACATCGCACAGTACACGGGCCTCTACCATTTCGCCTCCATCGAAATGCGACCGCCGCGGCCGGGATCGAACCCGCGACCTTCGGGTCAGCAGCCGAGCACCGTAACCGCTATACCACCGCAGCTGACACCAAACATACACCTCAGTGGATATCTCCACATTTCATCAGAACATGCTCCGTTGTTACCTTAGCTTACCCCCAGCATGTACATTTTTCTTATTCTTCACTGAATCTCGCTTCGTAACTATATGTTTTAAACCCTACCTCATTTCAAACAATAAAGTGCTTCCCCTTTAATTATCGTAAAATATCTCCCTCTTTATTTTGTTTTTGCCCTTTTGGTTGTTACTTAGAGCACTTATTTTTTTTCTTCGCTGCTATCCAATATATCCTCTTTGCCTCTCGAGCTTTTTGCTTAACACTCTTTGTTGCCATATACACTGGCAGCCGTATACTCGCTGATGAGTTTCCTGCCTTCTGTGTCCGCGTGATGCACGTGGGGCCAGAACCATATCCGCTCGTTGTTCATTCGAGTACGGCATGTCAGCTGCTTACACATATTAAAACAATGTAACGTTGCTGTCCAGAACACGAATGGTTACGGGTGTCTGAGGAGCACCTGAACAAAGACAACTCGTCAGTACTGGTTCGCATGACGCAGACGCTTTGTGGAGTCTCTTTTTGTTCAAACTGCGAAATTGCAACAGCCTTCGAGGCCTTTCATCGTTCTGTCGCGTTTCGCCCTATCTTCATGAATCAGAATCAAACTGCTCTCTTTTTTTTGTTTGTTTTTTTCCCTCGCAGTCATGAGCGCTTTATCACCACGGTACACTCTAAAAAATGATCGAGTAAAATGGGTGTCTTTTTGTCCCACAACAATAATCGTCATCCGGCTTGCCTGCGCTTCCTTTCTTGAAAACACGGCGCTGGCCACTTTCCTATCAGGAATGCTATGTCACGCTGATAACGCGCATGTCGTTCGTGACCTGAAACTGCCCGGGCGCGCGGCGATAATACGAGGAAAGGACCTGAAGATAGATGATTACCGTTGTGGGACAAAAAGACACCCTTTTTACTCGATCATTTCTTAGAGTGCACTCTAAGAAATAATCGAGTAAAAAGGGTGTCTTTTTGCTACACAACTATAGACGATTTTCCGCAGCGGCGCACGGGCGCTGCCATGTTTGATCACGTGACCGTAACTGGCCTTCCCCCAGCCAGTTGCCCCAGCCAATGCATTGGGTACATTGGGCCAGCGAAGCGGCCGTGGCCGTAAGCGCCAGTAGCTGGGGTGGCTGGGGCTAGAAGGCAACATGGCAGCACCCATGCAGACGCGACCGCCCGCTTCGATCCGAAATCGCGCTTGCTACTCGCCCACTGTCTTCACAGCAATATATAAATGGTGAAATCCGGATATCGCTTCGTGTCATCTCACGCTAGGGACCAAGCATCAGGTATGTTCTGTCTTTATTACTGAGATTAGCTATGTTTTTTAGCCATGCCTGCTAAGCCTCGTCTCCGAGAATTTGAGAATGAATCTTGGAAACACTGCACAGTACCGACGATTACATTGCTCTCGAAGCTTCAGGACGTAAATATAAAGTAAATAAATGCGTAGGTTGCGAACTTACGGGCCACACAGCGCAGGACGATGACGTGATATGTTCGATGCGGAAGGAAACTGCATCCACAGGTGTCGCCATGTTGACCTTTCCGGCGCTGCCGTCTGCTCGCTATCACTCGCGTGCGCGCAGACGGACGCCGAGCAGACGACGTGACGCGGATGGAGACATATTGAGCAGCGCTGCCAAAGGCCACGGCATGGAAAGCGGCCGTGGTAGGAGACGGCCACGGTGCGGTGGTGGCGCCATCTAGTTTTGATTAAACAAACCGGCTGCGGAAAATCGTCTATAATCGTCATCTACCCCGCGTACTTTCCTGGCGTTATCACCGCCGTCCCGGCACTTGCCGGTCACGAACGCCGCGCGCGTTATCGGCATGACGTAGCATTCTTGAAAGGAGTGTGCCGAGAGCCGGGTTTTCAAGAGAGGAAACGTGAGCAAGCCAGATGACGATTATTGTTGTGTAGCAGAAATACTCCCAAAACACTCGACTTTTTCTTAGAGTGTATAATCGTCATCTACCCCGCGCACTTTCCTGGCGTTATCACCGCCGTCCCGGCACTTCCCGGTCACGAACGCCGCGCGCGTTATCAGCGTGACATAGCATTCTTGATAGGAATGTGCCGAGAGCCGGGTTTTCAAGAGAGGAAACGTGAGCAAGCCAGATGACGATTATTGTTGTGTAGCAGAAATACTCCCAAAACACTCGACTTTTTATTAGAGTGTGTACGCTCAAGAAATAATCGAGTAAAAAGGGTGTCTTTTTGCTACACAACAATAATCGTCATCTGCCCCGCGTACCTTTCCTGGCGTTATCACCGCCGTCCCGGCACTTCCCGGTCACGAACGCCGCGCGCGTTATCAGCGTGACATAGCATTCTTGATAGGAACGTGCCGAGAGCCGGGTTTTCAAGAGAGGAAACGTGAGCAAGCCAGATGACGATTATTGTTGTGTAGCAAAAAGACGCCCTTTTCACTCGATTATTTCTTAGAGTGTAGAGTGTACACTCTAAGAAATAATCGAGTAAAAATGGTGTCTTTTTGCTACACAACTATAATCGTCATCTGCCCCGCGTACCTTCCTGGCGTTATCACCGCCGTCCCGGCACTTCCCGGTCACGAACGCCGCGCGCGTTATCGGCGTGACATAGCATTCTTGATAGGAACGTGCCGAGAGCCGGGTTTTCAAGAGAGGAAACGTGAGCAAGCCAGATGATGATTATTGTTGTGTAGCAGAAATACTCCCAAAATACTCGACTTTTTCTTAGAGTGTGTACACTCTAAGAAATAATCGAGTAAAAAGGGTGTCTTTTTGCTACACAACTATAATCGTCATCTGCCCCGCGTACTTTCCTGGCGTTATCACCGCCGTCCCGGCACTTCCCGGTCACGAACGCCGCGCGCGTTATCGGCGTGACATAGCATTCTTGATAGGAACGTGCCGAGAGCCGGGTTTTCAAGAGAGGAAACGTGAGCAAGCCAGATGACGATTATTGTTGTGTAGCAGAACTACTCCCAAAATACTCGACTTTTTCTTGGAGTGAGTCTCCAGGCCGGGGCTAGTCCCACCGTATGCATGTGCCCTACTGCAGCTGAAAGTAGCGATTCACTCGCCAAACGTCCACGACATGAGGTGCAGTTGGTGTTCCTGTGCTCCGGCAGTACGGCCGGGGTTGATAAATTGCATTTAACGCAGGATCGCGAGCCTGCCGCTTCTTCTAATTCCCAATTCGAAGTCGTTGTTATCCTCGCTTGTCGATGTTGACCGCGACGACCAGTGGCGTAGCCAGGGGGTGGCACACCGGGCACGTGCCCCCCCCCCCCCCGAAATTTTTTTTCGCCATAGCATACAGAGCGAAAAATGATCATTTCAAGTAGGTGCCACCCCCCAAAATCAAGGGGGTGCCCCCCCCCCCCCCCGAAAAAATTTCTGGCTACGCCCCTGGCGACGACGGCGGGGACGACGATGTTGCCGACAAAGACATGGCTGCACGTGTGCTCCTAGCAGACGAAATGTCAGCGATGTCAGCTGGACGTGACGTCACCTTTTTTTTTTGTGGCAGCGGCACGGAGGAAGTCCTTTCTCCGTGGGCAGTGGGATCAGATGGGGAGCGGCCCCGACGTGGCCGCGAGGTAGCGCTACCAGCACTACAATTAGGCGGGCTTTCCTCCCGTTTTAAATCGCGTTCGATACCGGATATATTAATCAACATTACTGTTACTTATTCGTCCCCCCCGCTGCATTTTGAGTCGAGAGTCGTTACTTGGGGGTCGATAGCTACTCGCGGATGCAAAAAAATCCACATGCGTAAATTTGATGTCAGTGCTCCTTTAAGTTGCTGTGCTAAATCAATATGTCCAAACTACAAGACCAGAAGTCTACCACTGCTACCTAGCCGCATGTGCAGCTGAGGAAGGATTTGTCTTGGTCAGAGATTCGAACGCGGGACCAACGTCTAGGAGTCGGCTACTGCGACTTGTAGCCTCACGGTGACCTCAGATGGCATATCGACGGCCCTGCATGGAACGTCGTTCGTCCCAGTTCCGAATCTCGAACCAGGACGAATTTTTCGTATGTATTTCCTTTTACATCAATAGCTTCGCGCTACAAAACTAGTGGATAAAAACTTTGCTCTTTTGTGACCCTTAGCAACCAGCTGACTTTATGCTGTTCTCACTTCTAAGTATCTTTAAGGTACTCGTAAGGCAATGGTGGGGAGAGGGTAGTGGATTAAAATTGGACCTAGGACGTTCGCTGGGTTGGGGCTGCCGAGGCCGGAGCGTGGCCAATCTGATACGCCTCCGGCACGCGAAGGATTCGGTGACCTGATACGCCTCCGGCACGCGAAGGATTCGGTGACCTGATACGCCTCCGGCACGCGAAGGATTCGGTGAACCCCAAACCAACAGTCCTGTTTCCAGCTCTGGTGTTTAGAAGGTCTGAAGTGGGAGAAAACTCTTCTCTCACACCTACACCCTCAATGAGGAGGACTGAATTAAGCCTGGCAGAGGTCGGAACTGATGGACACGACACTGGTTGGGCTTCGCGAATATGGTGATATTGACAAGTGCGTCTACCAGCAGCTTGATACCTCATTTTTACTGCTTTTACCCGCCACCCCCATCAAAATTCTGTTTGCATTTCGAATTTGCTATCTGTTGGTACCACTCACTTTCATGAGATCCATGAGATTACTCTCTTCGCACTCCGTGACTGCGGACTCCATGACAACTGAGGCGTCTGTAAGGCTGCACATTTGCTACTGCTGCTCCTGCTGGTACTGCCCGCGGATTCGGGGGTCCACATCCACTTCGGAATCGGCCAAGGATCGCGCGTCGAACGCTACGTGGCCAGCCCGCGCAGCGATCTTCGTCGTCTTCACTTACGATGGGGAATAATGCGTCATTACCATCTCGTGCTGTGAACTGTTTGGCGATGCTACCGCCTTTTCGGATGAGCGACATACTATAAAATTATTACCTTCACAGTAATTGATGGGCCGTCAATGACAATGGTGGCGTTTTTATCTCATTTCCCTATTCGGAAGACGTTAAGTCATTCCGTTGATGAGTTAAGCAATCTCGCTCGTCGGATAACCAAATTACGCACTACTATTTTTCGCAGCCTCACCTATCCGACATACCCGTCTTCTTGTTTTTTTTTTTTTTTTGCTTTTTTTTTCTGTACTGCGTAAAACCTTTCTTTTAGTGTTCGTGCCTGCCACCATATCACTTTGGCTACGTGCGTGTCAATCATCACCACCAGCATAAGGAGCCGGCGGCGGCGCTACCGATGGGCAACGGCGACCTGCGTGTCGTCGCTTGGCATCAGCACCAGACACCGCAGTAGATGCAGTAGCGACTCGCTCCTTGGAGTGGCCAGTGGCGGCGGCCCGTTAGCCACGACGGCGGCCACCAGCGGCACGCCGCCGGTGGTTCGGCGACTGCCGGCCATGGCGCCCCTGGTCGTCAAAGGCGTCATGCTGTCGCGCCAGAAGGAGCTACCCAAGCTGCCCGTGCCGCCGCTCGCGGAGACGCTGGAGCGCCTGTGGCTCTCGCTGATGCCCATACTGAGTGTGGAGCAACTCCAGACTTCCCGAAAGGTGGGCATTCGCGAGTTCGGGAATTTACTCACTCGCTAAGATGATCCCCTTCCGAACGTCACGAGTTGCCTACGCTGCACGAAATAAGTCAGCCGCAAAAGGTTTGCAGTAGGGATGGAATGCAAAAACGTTGAATTACTGCGAAGCCTGGCCACATATGTACACAAGCGAAATTCGAATCTATGGTATCCGTGATCTACATAGTGGCCTATATATACACCGGGTGTTTCTGCGAAGACTTTAAAGGGACAATATATCTGAAACAATGAATCGGTTTAGAACTCTGATGTCGTTAATTTCACCAGGATAATAAAGGAGAAAGGTCAACGTCAAAGTCTTGCTTGCAAATCTCGCGCCGAAATCTCCGCGCCCGATGTCACGGATTTCAAATAGTATTTTAAATGCGAATGCATTTCTTAGTCGGGCTATGTCAGGCGTCGGTGTCCGCATCTCTCCGCTCTCACTCCCTCTCCCATAGCAACAGCTGCGGGCGCGCGCGCTTATCCTCGCCCCTAGCAACCGGAGCAGGTGGTGCGGGCGGAGTAGCGGAGAGTGAGTGGAGAGGAGCGCGCTCGCATCGCGGGAGCTCGGCGGAGCTCCCGCGTGTGTGGAGAGAGTGTAGGAGAGGGTAGGTGCAGTGCTTCGCCGCTCCTTCTCTCGCCGTTCGCTCTCTCTCCTCCCTGCGCCCCACTCTCCCGTCTGCTCGCTCGCACGTATATATATATATATATATATATATATATATATATATATATATATATATATATATATATATATATATATATAAAGATAAAAAAATAAACAATAAAAAAAAACAAAAAAAGAAAAAAAACAGGCGCTGCGCCGTACTCCCGACCGGGCTGCAGAAATTAGGCGCCTTTTCCTTCTTCGAACCACAACCACCATATATAAATGGAGTGAAGCGCGCGCGAAATGCATTCGCATTTCCTCACGATTCCTTCGGGGAGGTGGGGGGCATTTTTTTCGTATTTTGGCGGCATTGGCCCAACGAAATTTCCTGAAACTTGCTATGTTAAGTATATATGTCCCCCCTAAGAGGACAATGTACTATGTTGTTACTGATTAGGAACTACGTAGGGGCCTAGTAGACGCCGTCAAAACCTATGACGTCACGGCGTTTTGTGCGGGAATTTCAAGGTGGCGTCGCCACCCGCATTTTATTTTAGATGCGAAGCATCTTATGAGCGAGCTTGATCCGGTGGCGTCCGCGCTCCACTGCGCATGCGCCAACTCCTCCCCCATCTCCTATCCTACGCTCCCCCCTCTCTCTCCTCTGGGCATCCCTCCCCGTGGCGTCCACACCCCCCACTGCGTATGCGCGTCCCCTCCCGCTCTCTCTCCTCTCCTACGCTGCCCCCCCCCCTCTCTCCTCTAGGCATCCCTCCCGCGGCGTTTACACCCCCCATTGCGCATGCGCGTCCCCTCCCCCCTCTCTCTCCTCTCCTACGCTCCCGCCCTCTCTCGCCTCGCAACGCCGACGCAGGCAGCGTCTGCTAGCGAGTTTCTTGATTGAAAAAACCGACTGCTCGCGCTGCACAACCGTTCACTGGCCACCCCGTATATATGCACCTTGTCGACGAAGGCTCTTTGGGCGCCGCCATAGTCCTCTCTGGGCTGTTGCTAACATGCGTGACCCCCCCAAAAAATGCACTGCCGAGGCTGTGACGTCGGCTATTGTACTCCCGTGCAACAGCCCAGAAAGGAGGGGATCGACCTGCATGGTTTCTTCTGTGCGTTGTTGAACAATAAAAATTCGCAGCGTGCGCGTTAAAAGCGGACTGCGGGTCTCTGTGTCCAATCGGAGTCTTCTGTCTCTCATTGCCCATTAGCAGCGATTGGCATGTTCCAGAAGGAAACACCGGTCCATCACTGCGTGCTTTGCGCCTCCCCAGGTTTCTCTCCTGCGCAACGCCGCGATGAGCGCCAGCGTCAACGCCACCGCCAGTGTAAGCGTTAGCGTCCCGCTGCTTCGCATCTACACATGGTTCCCTTTAGCGGGAGATGGTGTAATTTTTGCGTGTTTTCTCGCTTACCAAGCGTCTTCTCGCGGCAAGCGTGGTGATTTTGGAATTGCGAAAGAGTAATTTACTAATATGAAAAAAATCGTTTGTTTCTTTAGTGTCCCTTTAAATAACATTTTTAAAAATAACCATTTTAATGTAGAAGGGCGGTGCTCGGCTGCTTACCCGAAAGTCGCGTGTTAGATCCCGGCCGCGGCGGTCGCATTTTCGATGGAGGTGAATATGCCAGAGGCTCGCGTGCTTAGATTTAGGGTGCATGTCAAAACACCCCTGGTGGTCGAAATATGTGGAGCCTTCGACTAAGGCGTGCCTCATAATCATATGTGGCGGTTTTGGCACGTAAGACCCCAGAATTCATTATTATTATTATTATTATTATTATTATTATTATTATTATTATTATTATTATTATTATTATTATTATTATTATTATTATTATTATTATTATTATTACGTAGAAGAGTGGTTGCGCCGGAGAGATGCACCCAGGAGTGACGATCATGTGGGTGCATCATGTGACGATCAGTGACAAATACGTGGTAATTAATTCAAAATGAACGAAAGCCTGTTAACTAACTTTTAATCTGTTAAGCTTAGCATACTTATTGGTGATCGGAAAATTGAAGTCGGCTGTTTGTAAAAACCATATCACTATCAGCTTCTCAATTAAAAAAGAAAAAAGACGGTGACATTACCGGGGAAATGCGGCACCGGCACAGCACACGAAACCGAAAATAAGCGCTCTGACGCCCGCGTGGCCGCACCTTTCGAGGTGACATTGTTGGAATAACAATTTCGGAATCAGCTAATTGGCTCATACTGGTGCCGTAATAGCTGAGTTACACGCGTTTGATGATCGAAACGCGGCCCTCGCTCATTTTGCTCTTTCCTTCGCTACGCTCCGTTCGTCGGCTTGCGTCGAGCAGCACGGCGATGATGAGCAGAGTACGCGTACCTGCTGGCAGGCAAACAGGTTCTTGTTCGACAATCAACAGAGTCTGTTGTTGGTGCCATTCCGGATGCACCTAGGTAACGCCACGGCGAGCGCTGGGGATACACTGAAACCCAACTATATTGAACTCGGGTAAATCGAATTAGCTTTTATATCGAACTATGTTCAAACACGACAATGCTTTCATCTCAGATCGTTGGAAAATTTACGGCTACAGTGAACAAAAATAGCCGGCACAACTGATATTTGGCGCGAGGTCCACCAACTGGAAAGGCTGGCGCGCCACCGTCGGCGTGACGTGTTAGGCAGAATCAACGGTGGCGTCGTCTGCTTCGGGAGCACCGAAGGGCGCTGGAAACGAAATTATAGAATTCCACCTGCTCTGTAATTCTGATTAAATGGGAGGTTCTCCCGCTTCGGTCGTGCGCTTGACAACACTTGAAAGCACTTCAATATGCAGTCGCTGTCTTTGAAGGCGTCTTATTCGGTAGGCCAGCACTCGGCGCCGCAGTGTGTGCAGGACGTGCGCAACGGAGCCCGATGTCACCCTTCGCTCATGTCCGTAGAGTAAGGAGCTGCGAAAATCCTTGCATTGTTAAATGGTAAACCGCCATCGGCTACAACACGCGCGTGCAGCCAGCACTTCCGCGAGAAAGATTTGTGCTTCGGCGTGAGGCTGCGATGTTTGGCGAGTAGAAAGCGCTCTCTGAGAGGCTCGCACGTGCACGCTGGCTGGCTAATGACGCCTTTCCCACGCAAGCTGCAGCTCATACGTTGCGCATCTCCATATCGACCGCAAAATGAGGTTGATTCACTGCCAAATCCGGGTTGCCCCATCCTAACCTTATCTGTTTTTTTACGGAGTCGTTTGTGTTCTCGTCGGTAAAGGTTCCACGCCCTTTGAGTTGTATACGCGATTTTGCCACCAAAATTACTGGAGAACATATCAAAGAATGTTGCGCATTAATCTTTACATCGCGGTCTCCACACTTTGCTTTTACCCCGCTTGGCAGCTACTTGCGGCAATAACTGCAGTTTTTCACTGCGATTCCTATTAGTCATGCGGATCCTTGTCTGCCGTTGTTTGTAGAACTAGTCCGGCGAGCGTTGCGATATTTGTTCGCCTTCTCTTTGCCCGATGCCGCATGTTTCGCCTCGTAGACTGCTTCTCCTTCTCACAGCAGTCGCGAAGCCTATGGTCTTAAGCCTTGGTATATGCATTTTTTGATGCTATACAAGTTCAGTGGAATGGAAAGGGAGTGGTAGAAATTATGTTAAAAAACATGGTTGATCCCTCCGTCATAGGAATCGGTCTAACACGAAAGTGAAACGTGCCCTTACAGAAGTAGTCGAATGTTTACTGCACATTGATATAAGATAGCTTGCACAATGTCTATTAGTGTGTTGACAGTTGTAGCACCCTTTAACGTGGATGCATCTACGTTGACGCTTGATGGTACATCTGTATCCCGACGACTAACGTCTATGATGAATGATTAAAGAAATCCCTTGTGGTCATAGATGCTTGTGGTAGCTGTATACGGGGAGAGCGGAGTCATTGAAAGCGGTGTGACAGCCAGAAGAGCGTCAATGATTGGGCGCCGAACTTGGGCTAAGGTCGCCTACTCGCGGCATATTCGAGTTATTGAACAACGCTGCCCGACCAGAGGGAAACGCAACGCGCGTCGTGTCTTCCCCGTTGGCCGGCTGCGATTTTTCGCGGGGCGAACTAGGAACATGGCTAGGGACGCGGAGTTACGGCCAGGCGACGCACTCGCGCGTCGCACAGCTATTTTTGGTATGGACGGATGCTACAAGTGTGGATGCTAGGGGTAAGGTCGCCACCTGGCAGCGTGTTAATGCGTCGGCAAAATTGCACGTTTACTATTCGAAACACGCCGAATGGGACGGACGCAGAGAAACAACGCTTTGAAGAAACTAATCGTTCATTTCACGGTCATAATGCATTACTTCTCTTAGCAAGAGCACTGTGGGAGGACAGTGGTAGATATAAAAGGCTTGTTTTTAAGGCCTGCGAAAGTATGTGACCATGGCGCAGTGGATAGCGTGCCCGGCATCTCTTGTCGCGGACCTAGAGGTCGTAGGTTCGACTCCCGTTGACAGAACTTTTTGTCTTCTGATCATGTGTATTTTTTGACGTCATTTCCGTGACGGAAATACGTCACTCAAATCTTGGTGGACCCCGGCATAAAACACTTTCGTGTTAAAAGAATTGCACGCTAAACCGATAAACGTAGAGTGCAACGCCATTTGAGCAATAATGATTGTGAAACGTCCAAGAACTTATAAGAAACAAAAATCAATCTTACTAACGGCGCGTACATGTCGCCGTAGGCGCCAGTTTCCTTAAATTTTTCAAGAACATATTATCTGAAAGCTTTGATAACGTCCACGTAAGAATGGTTACTTGTGTCCACAGTTACAGCTGCTCATATATATGCTACAGCTGCGCCATCGCTTAATTGAGGCATCATTCTCGTTTGCCGCATTTATTTATACAGACTAACCGCCGTAAGCGTGTATATGCCACAGTTAACCCCTGAGAGAGTGTCTGCATTTTGATCAAGTAACTTGTTTGGGGGTACCCCATCGCGGCGAACGCGCGCAATGTGCGCACACTGTATATATATTCTGTAAACAGATAGCGCCTGTTAGCAATTATTTGCTTTCTTTTTGTCCAAAATTATATTTTTTTTACTGCAAAAACTTCCCTCGTTTCGAAAGTACTCAAAGAAATGTCCCGCAGGGCTTGCGCCTTGTGTTCTCGCAGAGCGCAGAGAGCCAAACATACGAGGAGCGCACCGGCGTTATACTATCTGGCACACAAGAAAGGTGCGTCCGATAGAGGGCGACTCCGTAACTCCTCGCCCCCCAATTAATATCAAGTCCGCCACGTTGGATCAGTGGCCAAGGTACTCGGCTGCTGACCCGAAGGTCGCGGGTTCGATCCCGGCCGCGGCGGTCGCATTTCGGTTGATGCGAAATGCCAGAGGCCCGTGCACTGTGCGCTGTCAATGCACGTTAAAGAACACCAGGTGGTCAAGATTTCCGGAGCCCTGCACTACGGCGTCTCTCATCATATCGTTGTTTTGTGACGTAAGACTCCAGATATAATTATATAAATAAATATCAAACATCAAGCTAATGCGAAACTACCCCAGAAGGCGTATGCATGTGGGAGAGTGAGCGGTGTGATTAGGAGGGCGCCGCGCTGAGCGAGTAGAAACTTGTCATTGCGGGCTTTCTCCAATGATTCCTTGTCGACGCCCCCGTCGGCCCGTCGTGCGGGCACCGTTCGCTTCTCCACTCCCTTAGTTAACGCTATGGCTACTGCAACATGGAAAAAGCCTGGCTGTTCACCGCAAGGCTGGTAATAATCAAGTCAGCTGAACGTAGAGAAACGAAGTCTGACGTCGCCGCTGCGTACAGCATCCCAAGAAGCACGCTGAGTATGATATTGAAAAACAAGACCGACATTAGGCCCAAGGCCAGACTAGAGGCTTCCGGCATCCAAAGAGCACGCGCAGCTGCGGTATGAAGATGTTGATGCGCTGTTTACATCGATACCGTATTTTCTCGATTGTAATCCGGCCCTGCATATATCTTGCACCCGCAATTACAAACCGCGGGGAAGAAAAAAAAGGTATGTATAAAATGCCCCGCATTTTGTCGTGAAGCCGCTTTCTTTGCCTTACCGTGAAGCGGTGCCGTAAAGCCAACTTGCGCAACGCAATTTGCTCCAAAAGTACGTTAAATTTTTTTTAATGCTTCATATAGATTTATGCGACATATCGAACTAATTCCCGTTTTATTTGCGAGTTCGATATGTGCGGGTTCGACTGTACCAATAACACCCGGAGAGGGGCACGGATAGTTTTTTTTCCCCCTCCCCATGTCGTGGCGCGCCGGCGGCGCTTACCGCCGCCATGCTTGGCATTGTTGATCTCGAGGGTATTCTGAACTCGAGGCGCGTGTTTAATTGAAATGTTAAAAAAAATATCGGAGGTGGTCTAGGGGCCCTTTAAGGATAGATGTAATGATTGAAAATTCGGATAGCCATTATTGCCTTGGCAACATCATTGTTTATATCATGCGCTCGTCAGAGATATAAGGCACACTATACAGTGTACTAAAAGGCGCAAAAGAATGAGGACGCCTAGACACCTAGCTGTTGAGTTGCGAGGTTCTCAGCGGCAAATAAGGTCGGAGACGGTTCACCCTATTTTGCGCCTGCCGCACGGGATCTATCACATACACGCCTGCTATGGCTAGAGAGAAAGAGAGAGATAGCTTTATCGAAATAAGACTGTGCTTGGTTACTGCGGATGGAGCCTCTATTCCAAGGCCCCACTGGCCATTGCGACTCTTTCTCGCCGGGCTTGGTCGAGGGTCGCCAAATGGCTTCTTAATGTGGCTCAGATAAAAGCACTGGTGTCGAGAACCCCAAAAAGAGTATCGCGATGCCTCGGAACGTATTGAATATTTTTCAATTCCGTTACTTAAAACACACACACACACACACACACACACACACACACACACACACACACACACACACACACACACACACACACACACACACACACACACACACACACACACACACACACACACACACACACACACACACACACACACAACTTGTGTGCGCGCGCACGCACGCGCACACACGCACGTACACACACGCGCACACACACACGCGCGCACACACACGCGCACGCTTCCGGTTTTAATATCGAGGAAGGCGGTTACACATCGACGTGTTAACACAGTCTGTCGTAGGTCTAAGTCACGTGGGGACTGTAACTCGTGACGTCCTTGCAGCAACATCTGTCATATGCTGTCAGTTGCACGATGTGCATGAAAACAACGATCAGTGATTCGTCGTCCGGCGACTCCGACAGCGCTTTCAACGATTTCGGCCGCATGCTGGACACAGAGTTCGCAAACCCATCGAACGGTGTTACGTCGTCATGACAATGTCAAGTGCGGTGGGGCAGGCTTGCAGGTGCTGGGCGGACAAAAACATCAAAATCAAGCAAATATTTTATACATGTTTCCTGGCACGGTGTGTGGAGAGCGTTAAGAAGAGCTTGTGTTGGGGGGCTAGTTAAAACATCGTGGATGAAATAGGCAGCGCTGCAAAGTTCACAACGACGCAGACAAGAATTTCAGTGACACAACTATATTGGCATTCAGCAGAGACAAAATAAAAAATAAAAAAAAAAGGATTGTAGGAGCATACAGTATGCTGTCGGGGAAGTTTGGCGCATGCGTGAGCTCTCCGTCCATGGCACTTGCGGACAGGCAGGTGGTATTTCTAAGGAAACATGACCAGGATTTGGGGACATTTGCACGTAGCGCCCTCTCTTGTCGGTGACAGCGGCGGCCTGCCGTAACTGAATGGGAAGTAGGCGAAAAAAATCATATCTCATGAAAAAAGCTAGTTATCAAAAACGACTCCCGTTTCTACAAAGCAGAGACTTAATTAAACATTCTGTCAAAATTACAGTGTCGTACTACAAACCCCGTGGCTTCCCAGAGTGTTTAATATTTAACAATGGGTCCCATGTATTTCCAATGGGGGTGTTCAATTGTCTAGGGAAGCAACAGGTTTTGTAGGGCGGTACTGAAATTTCGCCACAGTGTACCAGTAGGTCTCTTCTGTATAGATCCCGGAGTCGTTTTTGATAACTAGCTTATTTGAAAAGATATGACTTTTTTCGCCTACTTCCCATTCAGTTATGGCAAGATGCGGTTGCTGCCGCCGAGAGATGGCGCCACGTACGAATGTCTCCAAATCCTGGGAATGCAAACTAATTTTGATCGCCGCACATGTTTGACCTAGGATTCTGATATTGCATTTTGTTAACGCAAGACTACCAAGAGAAAAATGAATGTGTTTTTACCATTGTTAGCATTTATGTTTGCCCATGTGTGGTCTGCCCACAATGCCCTCCCCTTTTATAACTTCGCCCACCCCTCTTTGTCTTTTCGTTTCATTAAATCAGTTGTTAAATACGCTTCGTCTGTGTCCTTGTCCACCGTCGTTGTGAACATTGCGGAGCTGCCTATTTCATCCACGAGAGCGTTAACACTGCATGCCATGGAAACGAGAAATGTCCCTTTTGCTATCCCTCAAAATCGTGTCAGTACTTCAAGTTCTTCGGAGAATCGATGAATATCGGTGTGAGTCTCTCCTCCTCCTCTCCCTCCAGGCGATCGACAAATTCGGGGAACGAGGTGGCGAGGGCGAGTACCTGCACAGGATGCTCACGTACCGGTACAAGCGTCTGGACAACTGGGTACGTGCATGCCTCCACGTTTAGCTCGGTGCAACGCCATGTTTTAACGCGATAGCGTTAAAGAGCTCGTTTCGCAGAAATTCTGGCGTCGGCGTCGTTGGGTGTGAGCGAAAAATCATCACCTTGTCCGTGACCGAAAAATCGAGAAAGATGCAAATAAAATAAATAATAAAAATTTCCGGGCCCGAGTGAGGATCGAACCCAGGCCGTCTGCGTGGTAAGCAGGCGTTCTACCACACAGCCACGCCTCCGCTTGGAAATACAGTGAAAATAACTTCCTCTGCTTGGAAATGCAGTGAAAATAACTTTCATGCTTCGCAAACGTAAACGTCCTTTATATAGGCGTCGCGATATAACATGTAATATCCCAGTAATATTGCGTGGTACAAGCGTGCATTGCCATCGGGCGTCAGGACATGTGACTCTCATAACGGCTTCGTAGTTTAAAACCAGCCACCCATTACAAACGGCACACACCTTACTGCGCGTATTCCCTTAACACCACGTAGTGGGTGCATTGCAAGTATGCACTAAGTGGTTGAAGTACGCACTCGGGACCGAATATCACTATCGCGTTCAACTCTTAAAGGCGAAGCTTAAGGGTCCCCCCAATTTTGGGCTTAGCGCGCGATATGACTAGGACTCCATCATAGAAACCTGCTGACTGTCGCGCGCATTACCGGTAGAAATGTGTATGAATAATTTGTAATGAGCACCTATTTATTTATTTTCTCCCACGAATTTTTCATTTCGATCACTTTTTACCGCGTGGGCGAATTGCGACGAAACATTCAGCAATGTTGTGTTGTTCGTTACCACGGTCCTAAATAGCAAGTGCGATTCGATATGAGTTGCATAGTGAGCGCTCAAATAATGGCGTCGCCGATCGTGGTTAAACTAAGGACGATGCTATATATATCTCCACGTGCTTTCAAGCCTATTTCTTGTCTACCGTGGCAGCCACGCGCCTAAATTTTCCATTTCTCAAGACAACCGCACTGTACCTTGAACGAACTTCTTAAATAAATAAATAAATAAATAAATAAATAAATAAATAAATAAATAAATAAATAAATACTACACCGCAGTTGTTTGCTAAGTAGCTGGCGGGAAAGATGATTGCAAGTTATCTAAATTATATGGTCCATTCTTCAGACTTCAGTGTGCCTGGAGTAAGCGTACCACTGGCGTAGCCATGGGGTGGGGGGTAGGGGGTTTTAGCCCCCTGATATTTTAAAATTTTGCATGTGCATATATGCACGCACAAATACAAACGCACGCACGAAAATACATATAAAGCATCAGTCATGATGAAACAAGCGCAGTATGCACGAAGACTTAGAAAGGACACAGGACGGAGCGCTTACTCGCAACTGAAAAATTTTATTTCGGAAAGAACGTACTTATATAAGCATCACACGAATGCGCGTCACCACAAACCATCCTTATTATCAAAAACGGCGTGAATCAACGGAAGAACGCAATGATAAACGATTGCATACAGCAGGGAAGCACGCGTTAAACCGCCGAATAACAAGAAAAGCATTGAGTCATGTTACATTAAAAAAAAAGCAAATTGAGAATCTGATAGCGATACAGACGCCTGGCTGACACACATATCTCCTCCCTTCTTAATGCGAAAGGCTTCGATTATTTCTCCTGTCGTTCGCTTCTTGTGCTTGTCAATTATTAATGTGTCACAAAGCTTTGGCTGGCAAGTGCACTCCTTGCAGTGCGTCGCTAAGTGCAAGTATACGGGGCCCCTTTAAGTGAACTCTCATGTTCGCGGAGGCGCAAACTCAGGCAACGACCCGTCTGACCGATGTATTTCTCTCCACACGTGAAAGGAGTACCGTACACATCTTATTCGCACTCAACATACCTTAGCATGCTTTATGCCACATCCACCTTTTTCTTCTGTACTTTTCAATGCGGCCAACCTATAGCACTGCCGGGCAAATCTTTTACATCTTGATTTTGGCTGAAAATACAACCCGCACCCCGCACCTTTACGCAACTTTTTTGCAATCGACGTGAAACGTTATCCGCGAAACTTAACGCTTGGGCTAAAGCAGCGAACGTGACCGAGCCGAGCCGTGTACTGCTGCGCAGCTGGACGAGTGGTGGCTGAACACGGCGTACCTGGACGTGCGGACTCCCCTGCCGGTGCACTCTAGCCCGGCAGCCATCTTTCCCCGGCAGACGTTCACTTCGGAAGAGGACTTCCTCCTGTTAGTGCGCATGCGCGCTTTTCTTACACTCTTCGCGATTGGACACGATCTGCGCCTCATGAGCACGACTGCAGGTTTCCAAGACATATCCATGAGGCAGACCGACTAAGTATCTGCGCGAGGTTTGTCCCAAACGTCCGTGCCATGGGCCGGCAAAAACGCGGGTAAAAGTGTAGCAATCTTGTTGGGGTGTTTTAGCGCGATGCAGGACGAAGGATAAAGAGACGACGAAGACCTGCTTTGCATTTCACCATCTTTAAAAAAAAAAAAAAAAAAAAAAAAAAAAAAAAAAAAAAAAAAAAAAGAAAACCAATCACCCCAAATCACTACTCTTCTAAGTGTAGCAACGTCACTCTTCCTACTCGAAATTACTGTCCAGTACGAGATAGACTGCTGCAGTGATAAGGCGGAAATTTATGCGTTCGCTTTTTGTGCAACGCGTTTTTAGTATTTGTCGCAACGTAAAACAACGATAAGGATCAGCATCAAATTTCTTGCGAAATGGTGGAATAATAGTGCTGAGACCCACTAAATGTTATAACAGGTCTATACAGAAAGGATGCCTTAAAGGAGATAATTAATTGTGTTCAAGTTGGTCGAGCGTTTTCGGGAAGGCCTTGAACAGCTGGAGGGCGATGCAAAATCAGGACGCCTCTTCACCTTGCGCGAATGTTAAAATGTCGACCGCGTGCGTTTCCTCGTGCACAGTGGCCTCAGAATGACTGTTCGAATGACAGCAGATTGTACTTCTTTTGGGGCAAAGTTCACCGGATTTTGACTAAGTGTTTAGAAATGGGAAAAAGTTCGCGCCGCGGTGGTTTTGAAATGAATGCTTACTCCTGAGCGAAAATTGGGACAAAGAGAGCGTTGCATTGGTCGTCACCGTCGACGAAACATGAATATACACGACAGTGAGCCGAAGTCGCAGGGCAAGGGGTATAGAAAATAAAAGTGAGCCAAGGCCAATAGAAAGGCGCCGGTGTCCGTGTTCGTTGCACGTTACATTTTCAGTAATCGTTAGGTACTGAGACACGCACGCGTAAAAAGAAGGCAAGCAAGCATGTAGTGAGCGACATACTAGTGATTGCAGCCTTATAAAGATGAAGAAAAGTATGAAAATACCAATACTAAGTAACTGCGGTGCTGGCTGTGCTGCGCGGGGGGCGCGGCTCCTACGCGCTTGAGATTGCAGCCGAAGATGACGGATCTTGGCGCAAGTATGGCTTCCTATGGGAGCCATATACAGTCACTCTAGAACTTTCCATTAGGCAGCGTCGCTTGTGCGGCCTTTCGTTTTTACGTCTATTTACATCTATTTACTCGCTTACCATATACACACTTCGCTTACGGCATACTAGTGAGCCATTCGCAAATCCATAAGTGTAACAAATTAATAAGCAGGTTGAACTCGGTAAGTTTTATTTTGCGTGATTTGAAGTGTCTAAATCCTGCGCGATTATTGTTAGTTCTTTGTTCGAACGATATCGGTAGCCATCACGCTTCATACGATGTAGTGCGTCGTCTTGAAATACCGTTCAGTACCCTTGTACGAATACCTACATAAGCGACGGCGGTGTGTCGAAATAAACTGCCCCTCAATTTGAGCGGTCTTTTAAAATGAACGGTACTCGGTTCTTTCGCCAAATTATCAGATTCGCTGCCAAGTTGACGGCTGCCCTACTGGAGTTCAAGGACTTGATCGACAGGTACGCATATAGAATATCTGCTGCAACTATTCTTCCTGCTACCGCCTACATACCTTATTTTCTCGCATATAACCCGCACAAAAAAGAAAACGGAAAAATGTGCTTAAAAAGTGGGGATACGGGTTATATGCAGGGGTATACACACATGTTCTTGTTTTAAACTGTATTTTTGTAGCGTTAAATTTAGGAGTGCGGGTCATACGCAGGGGTGGGTTATACGTGAGAAAATACGGCATGTATATACCAAGTGTTTACTTTCACAAGTTACAACCAAAATATTCCCGCTTACTTAGCGGACGGCTCAATTGTACTCTTTTTAATTAGATTTCCCGTGGCCAGGATCATACCTGCATGACGAATAGACCCGCGTAATTCACAGAATAATAAAACTGACAGGGACCCGTATTCATTCCTTAAGACGACTAGAAGGCAGACGCTATATTCTTTTTCCTCTCAGCCGATGTATTGATGCCGCCCCGGCACCCTTCGAAAGCTCTCTGCACCTAACGGGGTTTTGCATTGCCTCCAAAATCGAAGGCACTTCACCTGGTTTTGCGCAGTGTTGTAGGCGTTACTGAAAAAAAAGTAACTAAATACGTTACTCGTTACACTATAAAAAAAGGAACGCGTTACCGACCTACGTTACCTGCAAAAAAAATGTAACGCGTTACCGTTACCGCTACCGAAAAAAATTAGCGGACGTTACCTCTGCCGTTACTTCATAATAAGTTTTAATCAATGTATCTTTGCTGCCTAAAATGACTCACTCACTTAACGAAACATCTTCTCATAAGTAGCCCATGCCGGACGAATTTGGCTGGAACACCAATGCATTTCCTCGCATGGTTTGGAAATCGTATCGGAAATCTGGTGCCAGCCTCGGGATTCCTTTTAAGTTTTATACGCCTGGCGAACTGGTCTGCTTAGTTTGTTAATTGCAATGTGTGTCCTAGACGAATTAGTTGAAAAGCAAATTTGTGGAAATTCGTTAATCAGTCAAGTACGGTTTCACGTGCAAGTATACTATAATGTTCGCCTTTTCGAGCAATAGTGTTACCTACTATAAGCGATTTTATATTTTTAATCAACTAAGAAAATAATCTATACACACAATTATTTAGAAGAAAAAGTGATAGCAATTCACTGGCAAAAGCGACCGATAACAACTATAAAAGAGCAATTTGTGTCAATAACAAAGTTAAAAAAAAGACTCTTGTTACAAACGCGTTATAGTAATCCGAGTATATTATAGCATGCTGGAGAACGAAGAAATGACAAGAAAAATTACTAAACTTGAAGGAAGACAAAACTCGCAGGTAGAAAAAGAGTATAGACAACACGAGTGTTCAATCATCTATGTTTTTTTTGCTGCATCCCTTCGCTTTCAGACTTGCCGTTACACTATACATACAATAGGGTGCGCTAGACAGCGCAGTTACGAAGTTTTCACTGACGGCCCGGCGCGGCACGGCGACATTCGAAAGCTTTTTAATGCCATAGTAGCACGCAGCCTTTGTGCGAACAGGTTGTCTAGTCGCTGTCAGAGCCGTATACGTGCTCTTGGTCGCTCTATTTAGCCAGCACACGTATCTGCATGGGCGATACGAGCTCTCCCTTGTGTACGCAGGCAAGCGCTTCCCCCCCCGACCTAACGGGCCACCTGCCACTGGACATGACCATGTACTTCAAGCTTTTCTGCATGCACCGCGTGCCGAAACCAGGGCGCGACGTGCTCGTCTCGTACGCCGACGAGCCCGATTGGCCGCGCCACATCGTCGTCATGCACAACAACCACGCAAGTACACCCACCGTGCCGCACGGTGGTCATCCTTATAACCGAGGGAATCCCGTGTGACCAGCGTGCCGTTACGTTACGTACAAGGGCGTCCGCAGCACTTTTTGCATGGGGGTGCATCCGCAGGGGGGGGGGGGTCATACAGCCCTGGCAGCGTTTCTTTCAGTTGCCGTGACATGACAGGCAAGATTAGTCGATAGCGTGTAACGTGTGAAATTGAATGGTAATACTGAAGGCCAGGGCCTCAGTGTGCTAACCAAGCTGTGTAGCTTATTGCTACTGCATAGAAAAATATCTCAAATTCCAAGGGGGGGGGGGGGGGCAGCCGCCCTCCCTTGCACCCCCTGCGGACGCCCATGGTTACGTATAGATGCCTCGATGCTGGCGGAGAGATGCTCCGTCGTGCGTCTTTACCGTACTTTCATGTTTTATTGCGATAGCAATTATATGGACACTTTCAGCTGGTTTTCGCCGTCGGCGTCGCCGTTGGCCGCCGCCGTCATTTGCCGTATATGTATATGTATATATATAACCGGCCCCGCCCATCGTTCGTGAGCGTGAAAAGACGCGAGGGAGGGTGGGGGGGTCCCTCGAGCGACCTTCGATTTTACGAGCGCGGGCGCGCGCGTTATCTCCCCTTCTCGGCGGCCGACAGCGGGGGGGCCGGTGTACCCTTCTACGTGCTGCGCTCTCAGCGCGAAGAGAATTCTCTTAAACAAGCCTTTTCTAGAGTTGCGTGAGATCGGATCCAAAAAGAGTTAGCTGCCAGCCTCACTTCGTATAACATTACAATTTTTTGCTATCGCATTCATTGCTTCACCCTTGCGGTGAAACTGTGACTTTTTGTGACGTTGAAGATCGCTGACCATATTGCGGTTCCAGAAAGCTAGCTCTTTATTGGGCGGCGAAAACTTGCGCCCGTTGAAAAAGCCCGGTGATAAAGACGAGGACGGTTCTTTATCGTCGATGTCGTGGACCGAGTTAATTTTACCACTCTTCGAAGCAGTCTCGCAGCGCATTTACACGTGTTGTTCGCATATAACAGATCAGTATAGACGTGAGCATCCCACTATCGGGCTCCATGCAGGACTGCCAAAATATTCGGATCGTTTTCTTTCTTTCTTTTTTTACTTCGATTCTGTACACCCGTCGGCAAAATAAGTCGGGACGTGCGAGCGACGACCGCAATCAGATAAAACTGCATCGCCGCGCCATCTGACGTGGCGAGTGCGCATGCGCGTCCATTCAATTTCGCAGCCATATCTTTTTTACTCGCTTGCAGCGGACCAGGTGATTACATGTAGCGTTTTGCGCTAGGCGTCGCTTTCTTTCTTCAATCCGTGACGCGCTCAGTTCGACGGGGGCATGGTGGCGGTGAAGTGTACGCGGCTCGCTTCACAGACAACGCAGAGCAGCCGAACTGTTCGTTTATCGCGCTGATGTTAAAAGCTCCTTTCGCAGAAGTTCCGGTGTCGGTGTCTACGTAAGCGTCGTTGGTAGTGCACGAAAAATCAGCGCGCTCTGCGTGGCAAAAATGTGTCCAATGTTACGCGCACAGGCTTTCTTTTCCTTACGGGACGTTGAGGCTAATTATGGAGAAGGCGATGCCAACTAGACCCGATCAGGTTATCGTGTTCTACTCTTGGAGGCGAAGCTCAAGCGTCCTTCTCGTTTTATCGTGGTTCGAAGAGCCCACATAGAGTACAGAGAAGCAGGGAACTTCTACTCATTGATGAACACGCTA
The DNA here is from genome assembly GCA_030522465.1 of Rhipicephalus appendiculatus. NCBI lineage: Eukaryota > Metazoa > Arthropoda > Arachnida > Ixodida > Ixodidae > Rhipicephalus > Rhipicephalus appendiculatus. The sequence goes on along the minus strand of JALIZH010014285.1, from coordinate 2,573 downwards.
AGTTCTTTTGAGCTGTCACTCAGCTTTTTTGAGTTCGTCGCTGCTGCCATTTGTTTTTGTAACTTTCTGCAGCCACGCGGAACGCGTTGTGATTTACATGCTCTCTATAGAGGATATCGCAAGCTCTGAAGAAGCGTGATCAGAGCAAATAGTTCCGAAGATGTGCATCGTTTTGGTATCCTGTCCGAAAACTTGCCGATCAGTGTCAGAGTGTGACCACGTGATGCAACGGTTTTGTTTTTAATGACAACTCAATACTTATGTCGCCTCGCTATACAAATCTATGCCGAGAAGGATGTCGGCGATTATTTCCGCGAACGGCCACACGCACTATTAAATTTTTACTATAAAGGCGGTGAGGGGGGGCAGAGGTGATAAGCTTAGTCATTGCTATTTTTCGCTAGCCCTCAGCTGCTTTCCTTTTTTGTTCTTTCAAGGCCAACCCATGACCTCGCCGATTACAGCCAGCGTTTATTCTTTTTTTTTTTTCTAGTCCATTCGCCTATTTTGTTACATGTGCAAGGTAATCGGCCTGTCTCTTGTTATATTATGCTAATAAACTGAAGCATTGTTTCGGCTCAACGCCTTTTCGTTGTCGGTGTCCTCTTTCGTGTTTCAGTATCACATGGTACGCTTCAACTAAAATGAACGTGCAGAGAAGAGAAGTAATGATATGTGTGGCACCGGTTTGCTACTGAGACAAGATATGCTATCTCTTTAATCGGGACATAGCGAGCCGCGTACACTTCACCGCCACCGTGCGCCTGCCGAATTGAGCGCGTCACGAATTGAAGACAGAAAGCGACGCCTAGCGCAAAACGCTACATGTAATCACTGGTCCGCTGCAAGCGAATAAAAAAATATGGCTGCGAGATTGAAAGGACGCGCACACGCACTTTCCACGTCAGATGGCGCGGCGATGCAGTTTAGTCTAATTTTATCTGATTGCGGTCGTCGCTCGCGCGTCCCGACTTATTTTGCCGACGGGTGTACATTATACCAAGGGCTCCGTGTTTTCGGAGTTTATTTTTCTTAAAAATCGGAGGGTGTTTTTCGCAGTTTTTTTTTTTTAGGAAATTCTGCGTTTATCGGAGTCTATTTCTCGCAAATTTCCAGTTCTCCGAAATTCGGTGTTTAATTTTGCATTATAAGTTGCTGCAATGGGTTCTTATGAATGTTATTTCAAAGGAAAATGACTTGTATTCTTGCTGATAATCACGTTTCTCCATTCTTTCATTTTTTTTCTCATTTCCTGTTTATTTACCCTGTTAATAAGGCTATTGATGTGCAAAACTGTAAACTCGCCAGTGTACTTTGGGGGGGGGGGGGGGGGGGGAAGGGGGCAAGAGCTAGTCATCCTGCTTCTCAGATTTTTCTCCCAGCCTCCCTCAATTTCCTGATGAAAAATAAAGGACTTATTATTAGTATCATTCTTACTCGGAAATCTTAGATGAAATATCTGTACACGAAAATGTGCAAACACACTAAGTGAATTTTAGATGTCTGGAAGGTTTGGACGCACATACACATATACATACAAGTAGACATACTTGAATAGAAAACACCTACGTTTGTTCGTATTACAGCTTTAAAGCTTGTTGTAATACACGCAAGCATACTTTACGAGGTCGCTGCCGTTGATGGAGGTGCGCTCCTTTGGCTGATGATTCTGAGCTTTGAAAATGCTCCGTGAACGTTGAAAATGCCTTTTTAAAATCGGAGTTTATCGCATAAATCCGAATTGTAAAAATTTTACCGACGAGTGTTTATCGGATTTTTTCGGATTTATCCCAAACCACGGATCCCTAATTATACTTTACAACTGTGATTGTCGGTTAAGCTTTCAAACGCCGGCTGTATACATGCGAGAATGTATGGCAGTAATCGCGACGTGCGCGCAGTCTGACAGTACACCTCCTCCTCGGCTCTACTGAATTTATAACAACGCTTAAGAAAATTCGTATACACGGTAAAAGGTGCGCCTTGCGGCTAAGCGAAAATGTGATAGCATTGGTAATGCGCGCACGCACGCGCGCACACACACAAACACACACACACACACACACACACACACACACACACACACACACACACACACACACACACACACACACACACACACACACGCACACGCACACGCACACGCACACGCACACACACACACACACACACACACACACACACACAGGCGGCGCTGACTGACGCTCCCACGTTTAAGTACACATATATACCATATAAAGTGGACGGGGAGATGACCGCCACCGTAGCTCAGTGGTAGAGCATCGGACGCGTTATTCGAAGGTCGCAGGTTCGGATCCTGCCGGTGGCAAGTTATCTTTTCGTCCACTTTCATTTCTTCACTTTTACATTACAATTACTTCTAGTAGCTTCCCCTATACTTTCCTTGGCATCTTTGTCTGTTAGTTCTCATTAATACTGTGTTTAACAAAGCAAACGAGCCCTTAAGTTTACAATTCTTTCCTTTATATATATATATCCGTTCGGTACCTGTTATTAAACTTCTTCAAAACAGTTTCTTCGGGCGTCGATACACCGCTTCCAACGCGATTCTC
>JALIZH010014284.1:0-50251 GCA_030522465.1 Rhipicephalus appendiculatus | reverse complement strand
GGCAGACCTCGGTCTGAAAACTCTAAGTCAAACTAGCCTGTTGTTCGCATTGTCCGACCAGACAGCATCACCAACTGCTACAAGGGCATCTATAGAGTTTCAAGTACTGGCTTAACCACGAGACTTTAAGAAGATCACTCTGTTGCACGGTTATTGTACATACGCATCACCTCTTCCTGTCCCCACATCATCGTAATCACTCTTTTAACAACGAAGCTGTTTTATCTATCGGTGAATTGTGCTCCGTCATGCTAAACTACCCAGGTGGGTATGCGCCATAGCGATTGGGCAAGCCCCACTACCCAGTGCAGCAGGTGCGAGCGCATGAAATACGTGAAAGGCAGGGAAAAAAGGAGGTGATACAAGGAAAGAGAAAGCGATAAAAAGAAAGAGAAAAATAGAGGGAATAAAGACGTAAAAAGATAGAAAAACAGGGAAAGACATAGAAATATAAAGAGATAAATAGGAAGAAACAGCCACGAAAAGGAGTTATAAAAAAGAGGAAGCCAGAAAGAGAAAAATAGACATAGAAAAAGTGACAGAAAGAAGCGGAGAGAGAACGAGATGGAAAGCTAGAGGAGGCGATAAACAAAGAGAGAGGGAAAGCGGAAGAAATAGAGACCGATAGAAAGATGGAAATAGAGACAGACACAGAAAAGAGATACAAGAAATGGAGAGAAAGAAAAGAAAAAAATTCACCCAGCTCCGCTTGGCATACACTGGTGAAGCAGCGAAGCTAGTGGCGTGCAGTGCGGTTGAATCAAGTGGAATGAAGTGGGAATGAAGTGTCATGAAGTGGTAGGTGCAGCGGGAGCAGTAGTGGGTGCAGTGGTGGGTTGCGGGAGTAGTAAGCAGTGAGAGGAGTGGAACATATCCGTAGTGGGTATTTACCCACTTTCTGTATAGGGTAAATCCCACTAGAATCTAAGATCTACGACGGCCCCCCGGGCATGCAAGACTCGACTAAAAGCAACCACTACAAAAATGCATTTAGACAGTCTATAGAATCAATCCGTTGTTAGATAGTCTATAGATTGTCTCAATCTATTTTTGTAAGGGAACTTAGCTGTTAAAAAATAAAAATAAAGAGAAACGAGGAAGGTGGCCCAGCTCCGCTCTTCCCTCACGATTGGCACCACTAGCGCGGAGCTGTCCTAAGTTTTCGCCCTTTCCCTTTCCTCCGCTGCAGAGTAGGAGGCCAGAGGACACAAGCTCAGGCCGACCTCCCCGCCTTCTTCTGATACGTTCACTCACTCTCTCTCTCTATCTCTCCAATAAACGTCAATTGCGAGGAGCGTATGTCCTGTACATTCCTTTGCATTCCTACTCCTTTCCCGCTCATACTTCCAGCAATATGTTGCACCAAGTGGCGAAGCAGACCACCATCTTGGGTTGTACGAGAGTCGACGAGGAGACGTGCTCCTATTTAGGCTTGCAGAAATAGCGTTTTTTCCTCTCCTCAACCTCTCCTCCTCTCCTCTTGAAGAGAAATGGCATATTTCGCGTCGTTGTGAAACACAGGTGAATAATCGTTCTTTATTGGGCCGTATCATATGCCTTTTTTTCCCCCTGCAATGTCTGCAGTAAAATGAAACGTAACATGAGTATGGGTGCAGAGTTCGTTGTGTTGCTTTATTTTCAAGATAAGCATGAAGCAATAAAGGATGGTTGCTGAGCTCACGTACAATTTCTCTCATCTAGTACACTGAAATAAGATAGCGGAAATGCTTCACAGGCGCCGAATGGTATTATGCACGTACAGAGGGACAATAAACGGTTTATACGCTGACGTCTGCATTCCATAAAAGCCAATAGATGGCCACAGTACTCCAACGAACTGCATTATTCAGTCTGTTGTAGGGATGTATTTACGGTAACCGTATTCATGTTTCAAATTTCTAGTTTTTAAATGGCCCTTAAACAGCCTTTAAAAATACTAAAGACGAAACCATTCTTATCTCTGTGCGTTTTTCGTCTTTTAACTCACTTCGTGACGCCAGAAGGGTGATTCACGTGACGTCATTTAAATAAATGCTTCAGATTAGTCCATGTACGATAAATGTCGGTAGTGAATAATCTCCTATCTTGCTTTGCCATGAAGAACACCCACCGGTTCTTCCTTGTCTCGCATGACTCTCGTGCGTGACCAACGAATTTCACTTCATTTTGTGTGCTTTCGAATACGCAATCGGTGATAACGGCGTGCTGCCTAACAGCGCAAAATCCTGATTGCCTCAACGCTTAGTACTGGCATGTACACGTGCTTTATGAAGAAATAGGTGGTGAGGAGGAAATATCATGTGTAGGAGTGTGAAGGAAATGAAGAAACCACTCTCGTTTTTGAACTTTGAGTGGTTTAGGGGCCATTGAAAGGGCCCCTAAAACCACTCCACGTGAACAAACTGCTGGCGTCACGAATTGTGCCGCAAAGACGGGAAACGCCAGGAGACAATTGCGTGCTTGTTTTTGATATTTGAAGGGGAAATGTGGAAACAAAATTACTGCAGAATGCCTTTTTGAGGCCCATAAAATTGGTGTCCTGCGTCCCATTGTGGAATTGTTGATTGCTTAACTGCCGGTATAGCTGAGCAGGATTCCTTCTTTAAGTGAGGGAGCACTTTAGGGGCCCGGGCTGTCGTATGCTGTCGTCGGCTGCTATCGTATGCTGTCGTCGTCGCTTGGCGCGTAATGCTCCATTTGTAGCATATTGAGCGCTCGCTCGCGCCAACGCAAGGTCTTCTTCCTCTTGTTGTTCGAGCGCCTTGATGATGATAAGTGTGGATAATTTATCATCATCAGCAAATGATCAACTAATGCTCTTGGCTTTGCCTAGCTTTCGTTCTTTCGGCTTCGAACGCAATTTTGGCTTCGTTTATTGTTGTGTTTCGTCGTTCACTTAGGGTCAAAGAATGCCTCGTCGTGTACCTCGTGAGCTGATTTGGATTGGTAAGCCTAAGAGTGTCAAAGTGGTGAAGTGGAAGTGCTGAACTGTTGCTGAAGTTCGCCTTGTGACTAAGCGGCCGCAGGCCACACGGAGCCTCACGGAGTCTAAATAACGAAGGTCAGTCAAATCAGTGCCCTACCCATTATTTCGATGATAGCTGAAGCGCCACCATGCGTTGAAGCTTTAAGATACACTAGCGCCAGATTTCCCTCTAGTGTAGGGGTCGGCAACTTGCGGCCCCCGGCACAACGTCACGACGCCCCCCCCCCCCCCCTTCTCATCCCTATGTCACTATCAAGGCCAACATGGCAGTTTGACGTTAAGTGGGGTTAGGCTGGAAGAACGAAGATCGCTTCCAGTTAGCCATTTTCCCCAGTCTGCACACCTAGCCATATAACATGTTATGATTATTGATAAATTACCTATTCTGTAGAATGTAAATAATCAATATTTCATTGATTGATAACTGTCTGTAAGTATTGATTATAGATAACGATTATTGTTTAACTCGCTAAATTTTTTTCTCTTTGGGCCGGGAAAGGGACCCCCCCCCCCCCCCTCTCCGATTTTCCCGTGCTACCCCTCTGCCGTGTGGACTTCATGCAATTTGGCCCTCCACCTCAAAATGCTGATGACCCCTGCTCTAGTGCACTAGCAGCAAACTCTGACTTGAAACACGGGATTATCGACCAATTTGCGCATACTTATTGTGGGTATCTGCCATGTTTCGATAATGATCATCATCAAGTCCCTCGCAACCGATGCCAGACCTGCACTTGCGATGCGACCGAAGGATGCCCAGTGGTTCTTGGAAAGCCTCGGACGTCGCGCCGACGAGGCGCGTCCGGAACGCACCGACAGCACCGAGTGGGAGGGCGACAGGCCCCGTTGCACCATGGGAACGACGATGGCCGTCGCCGTGCTGGCGCTGTTCAGCATCGGTGCCATCGTCATCGGCAAAGTGATGCTGGAGCACGCCGTCAGCAAGCGCCTCCTTGCGGTGGACAGCGGCCAACGTGGCGCGGCGCTGGTAGCTGGAAACGTGACGCCACCGCTTTTCGCAGTCAACGTCAGCGGACTCAACTACTCCGACTTCGCCATTGTGGGTGTTTTCGAGCGATAAAGGTTTGCTATGTGAGGAAGGAACCAACCAACCAACCCTGTAGGAACCGTCAAGTGATCAGTGCACGTGAGATACAGAGAAGAACGGCGTCTTATTTGTATTGAGGACACCCCATTGGACCGTAATCTGATCAGTGCACGATTTCGTACGAAGGGATGTGATATCGTGTAGACTTTCTCACTATCTTAGGTCCATTCCAAGAGACAATAGAGGAACGTTTCTTTTCAATACAGAACATGATGTCAGACTCTGGATTGGCTTGGATTGGAAAAAAAAAACTTTACGGAGGTCCTGGAAAGACATCCATCGCTTTTCCCATGAGGTTAAGCACGTTGCCGATTGGTTTAGTATCGAGGTTTTTTTCAGTGCTCCCAACAAGATTCAACGCATCTTCCATGCGGTGGACAAAAAGGTTTGACAGAGAAAATAAAAAAAATGTGACCAAGCGAAGTTGATATCACTAAATCTAGGGAGGGGTGAAGCATGTGGGAAGGGTGTTTCAGCTTCACTGAAGTGAAACCTGGGGAGCGGCGAAGCATGCAGTGTATTGAGAGAGATTTCTTTGATGAGGCACTAGTGGTGGTAAGCCTGAAACCGGGCATATAGGGAAGGGTGTTTCGGCTCCACTAACGTCATCTGAAAACTGCGTCAGAATGCAGCTTACCCTCTAAGGTGCTTCTTCTTAATGTTCTTCCCTACAGGTCTGGTTTCAGTTCCCTACGGCGTTAGGAAAAGGCGTTTCCAGCTCCACTAACGTCATCGGCTATTTGTTGGGCTAACTGTTGCCTTCTTGATTTTTAGGGGACCAGTGGCGAATAGTGGCATTTACCTATTGTGGTGCATACCCGTTTTTATGACGAACCGTGACTACATGACACACCGTGACGACAGGTGGTCTCCCTCCCAAGTACTGACCCCCAACACGAAACACCAAGACGCCTGACTTAAATCCTAGTTAATGACATTAGATCGCAGACCATTAAGTTTAAGGGAAACTTTTGGGCCTGTGGCCAACAAGAGGTTTACAAAAGTGAGCTGTAAAAGCATTGAAAATTTTTCTTGAAGACAGTGGCATTCTTGGCCGATGCTAGAGCATTTAAGTTTTTTCTTTTTTTTTATGTCACAGTGTATAATTATGTGGCTGTTGACTATCACGTTGACTATACTGTTGTTTATTATGTGACTGTTGACTATCTGTAACAGTTGCTCTTCAATTTGTGACGGTCGCTCTTCAACGTCACCATATGTGCATATATATGTGATTGTTGAATACGTTGTTTTGAAATCTTATGTCTTAACTGTTAGGCTAAATTATATATTGTATGTGCTGTGGACTTGTTAACGCTTAGAAACTTGGACCCTACGTGCTCTATGTTAGACACCTCTAAGGGATAAGGAGTAGCCGGCGCCCTGTTTGTGCGTCAACATCTCGCTCCATCACGTTAATAAAACAAAAACCTTGACGACAGGAGACACCGACAACCCTAGTCCCCTAAGGTCCTTCGCACCTAAAAGTGCACTTGTCTTTCACAAGAAAGCGCAATGTTCGTAAGGTGCAGGATAAGAGTAGTTGTTACCCTTAATCTGCGGCCATGTTTATATCAGTCAGACTGGCCGATGCATGTCTTAAAGAACATGAGAAGTCATTGGACAAAAGCAATGACTCACACTTGGCCGATCATTGCAAGAACTGCCATTACAATCCTGTGTGGTTTGACACTGAGATCTTGTTTAATCACAAAAATAAACTAACACGCGAAATAGCCGAGACCTTTCACATAAAAAAATGTACAGATAACTACGTAAGCCAACCACCAATTGTACTGACTGACAAAGAATTCATGTTTTTGTGCGCTGCTTGACTTTTACTGTCTGCTGCAGGTTGTAGATATATTTTCTACAAGAATCACTGTCAATATGTGCGTAATTTTTTTTTATTGTCTCGCACATGCGTTCTTGAGGTAGCCTGGGTTTGTATATGTGTGTACTTCGTTGTCACCAAGCCGCCACGGTGGTCTAGTGGTTATGGTGCTCAAAAGAGTAGTTAGTTGAGCCAGTTGGTATGGATCCACGGTAGTGAGCAGCGCGAAAAACAAGGCGACGCACACAGGGGAGGAATGACAAGAACAAGCGCTGACTTTCAACAACGTCTTTTAATCAGAAGTAAAACATATATACATATCGCACCCGGCTATACGGTGCATGCGCAAAGAAAAATTTCACGCCCTCTTTCGCTCAAAATCCACGGCACACCCATGGCACATACTTCCTTTTATCCCAAGATACAATATCTCTTTATCATTAGCGTCACCGATGCCTCACTGGCACATGCTTGCGATAGTTCCGGATATGTGTGCGGCTTCAACAAGTTCACGTGCTTTTTCGTGTCTGTGTTTGAACAAAATAGATGTGGAACTAAAAACAGTCGTGCACCCACACTGGTGGTAATGCAGTGATAAATGGGAACTTGCCGGGGCCTTTCAAGGAATTGTGATCCTCCCTTAATAGCACATTAAGGCACCGACTCGTCTGACCCCACATATAAGGGGTTACACGGTAAAAGGTATTGAATAAACAACGCTCAAGCAGCAATATACGTATAGCTATGGACATTCTTTACAGGGCAACCAAACCCGGAAGCAACTACATTAATCTTTACGCGGCGGTCCACCTTGGCACAAAGTCTGCTCAACTTGTTTCGCGCCGAGATCAGAACCTGTAGTACATCATAGTGGTAAGCCACTTTCTTAAGTCAGTGAGAGAAACTATGGATGTATCAAAAAGCAGTGAATTTATTGTGTGTTTCTCGAGCTGGGTCAGGTTCATTAGTGCTACCTTTCTTAATTTCTCCAGTAGCTTTTCGCAAGAAGCACTGAGCATCTCCTGCGGAAATCTAGCATCCGTCAATTTCTGCACCTGAGCCGTGAAACAGGATCCCACGAAATGGTGACAAGGTTTGGTCTTCGCAGAGTGAAAACAGGAAAACGCAATAGTATTTTTGACTAACTTTGCGTGACCTGAACTGTACTTCAATAAATATTTGACTGATCTTGGTGCGTGCACTGCCAGCAAACGTGATTCGGTGTAAACACTAGCTTTAAATCAAGGAACTGCATTCAGCCATTCCTTCAAGAATTCAGAGGTAAATTTTAGGCCAAGGCCATTCTGCTAAAAATTACATGAAATTTCAGCGGCCTTGACGTCATGAGCATCATTATCAAAGAAAACTATGTAATCGTCAACATAGCGAAAATCTCTGCTGTGAGCGTTTCAAGTACCGTATCCAGCGCCCGTTCAACTTGACCCAGAAAGACATCGCTGAGGGTGGGAACAACCCTAGACTCTCTGCATATTCCAGCCTTTTGAACATACACAAATTTGTTGTAGGATATAAACATAGACACGAAATATTAAGACAGCAGCTCCAAAAACGACTCAGTTGCGATGCCACATTCAGTTAAGAAGGCAAGTTCATCATTGTCGATAGTGATACATTCCTTAACCGCCTCCAACAGATGGTCATGCGGGAGATAATAGAAAAGAACCTCCACGTCTACATTTAAGGCACAACCATTCACAAGATTGACAATACGCAGGAAATTAACAACGAGGTCTGAGTTAGGGATGACGTACGGGTCGACAATGCGGAGGGATGATAAGCATTTCATCAAATAGCTCGGCTGCTGGCCAGAGCAGGTCGCGGGATCGAATCCCGGCCCAAGTGGTTGAAATCTCCGAATCCCGGCCGAGGTGGTCGAACCCCTAGTGGTCGAAATCTCTAAAGCCCTCCACTACAGCGTCTCTCATAATCATATCGTGGTTTTGGGACTTCAGACGCCATCAAATTTTATTATATTTCTTTTCACCAATAAACCGAGCTGTGAGTTCCCGCTCGTTTCTATTCTTTCCTCCCGTCCTTGTCTGTTGTGTGCGCGCTAAGTTCTCCCCAAAATGTATCAACTGCTTCATGTCTTCACACATCAATGCATATACAGGGTGCTCCAGCTATATTTAGCCAGGTTTGAAAAATATGCCGACGCACTCTACGACTATTCGAACAAATGCATGTTGCTTACTATCGTCTGGAACACGTCCCACTTTTTTTGCGTTCTTCTTAATAGCATAATTAGGCATGTTTAATTACCGAACTTTTGAACCATCGAAGCTAGCCTGAAAATTTTCTGAGGAAAAATTGTAGAACTGTTGGCAAAACGTCCGATTAGACAGTTTCTAACTTCATATCTCTTAGGTATTAGCGTTCTTCTGCTTACTACAGATGCACGCGAAATACAAAAAAAAAATACCACGTGACATTGCCCGCTTGCGTGCCGTATTGCAGCGCTCTCAAACGTTCCTTGAGAAAAAGACCGCGGTATTTGGCCGGTTGTGCTGCTTCGGCGAGGCACGGTGACGATAGTGGTGGCTGTGCGGTGACGCACGTTTTGCTAGCAGCAACACAAGCGATAATTGCCTGCGTCTGCTTATCGCTGTCATGAACCGTCGCGGGGGGAAACATATCGTTTGTACGCGGAACCTGTAGGGAGCACTGCAGTCATGGTGCGCCGGCGCGCCTAGGCATACAAGCGGCATTGTCACCAGGCATTTTAAGGCGAAAGCCTTTAATGTCTCATGCTCACGTCCGTCCGGTGTCCGTCCAGCGTCCGGTGTCCGTCCGTCCGTCCGGATGTCCGTCTGTCCGTCCGTCCGTCCGGATGTCCGTCCGTCCGTCTGTCCGTCCGTCCGTCCGGATGTCCGTCCGCCCGGCGTCCGTCCGTCCGTCCGGTGTCCGTCCGTCCGTACGGATGTCCGTTTGTCCGTCCGTCTTCCCGTCAGTGGAATGGCCACACGCTTTCGCCGAACACACTTTGGAATGTACAAAGTGTCTTTCAATTTTTTTTTGTATTTCACGGGCATCTCAATAAGCAGAAAAACACTAATAATTAACAGATATAAAGTTGGAAACTGTTCTGATCGGACGTATCGCGAACCGATCTGCAATTTTTCTCCGTATACTTTTTCGGTTAGCTTCATTGCTTCAAAAGTTAGTTAATTGTTAATGCCTAATTGAGGCAATTAAGCGGAAAACAAAAATAGTATGACTTATACTACTCAATAGCAAGCAACATGCATTTGGCTCGCATCGTCCATAGGGTGCGCCCGCATATGTTTTAACCCTGGATAAAGTAGCTGGGCACCTTGTATAAGCCCAAAGGCAAACGCATCAGTGATACAGTATGTCTTTGTCCCTGCACCCAATCTGAATATGATTTCATGTCTTCGCGTAGCTGATAATCTGTCAACCTTGTAACGCGTTTTTTGTTCAGAGCTATTGTGTGCACATGTGCGGTATGGTTGCCGTGGACGTATATATGCACAATGATATGCAGATTTGGGCGAGTTGGTGATCGTACATCTTGTGAAGGAACAGCGCCTAAGTGAAACGACGACAAAAGTAGGAGTAACCAGACAACACAAGCGCAGACTATCGACTGAAATTTTATTGATTAAATAACATAAAAACAAAGAACCATCTAAGAAATAATGATGCACATGCACGAACATGAACATGATGCACGAACATGAACATGAACAGAAACGTGTTTTTTTTTATCGTTTTTTTCTTATGAGCTGCCAAGATTTATTATCACTTTTTCATGAAGGGACACAACCGCTTGGCTGATGCAATGATCTCCCAACTTGGTTAATATTCGAAGCCTTCGATTACTTCCCGGTAAAAGTGACTTTTTGTTGTTATAAGAATGCTGTGCTCATTGAATTATAAAGAATGTCATTGTCATATATGCGTTGACGTGCTAAGCAATAAAGATATAGGCAGCCAGCGCTGGTATCGTGTTCTCTTTTCTCTCCCCGGTGCGTCTTCTACGTTTGCGTTGCAATTTTAACTTTGGGGGGAATGGATAAGGCATAATGGTATTTATTTAGAAAGCGTTCATACAGCAGAAGTTTTGAGCCACTGAGGATCTTAATTGACGCTGAGGCTCCATATATATATATATATATATATATATATATATATATATATATGATGTGCAAGTTGTAAACTCTCTTGGGACATCTACTACAACTACACTTGCATGGCACCCGCTACGCCAGAATAATCATAATATTTTTGTGAAGTAGGAAACATCCACTATGTCATTATTTGTTAATCTATTGAGAAGTGTGGCACGCGCTACATACCTGTAAGGCCTTATGTACACTTTTTTGATGATGATGAGGAATTATGGCTGAGCCTTTTGTAATGGGTTGGAAGCGTTCAACTGCGCACTCGTTACGCAATCCGCATTGAGCGACGCCTGGTTGTTATTTTACTCTTCTACCACGCTTCATTGCGCACAGTGCTGCTCAAAAGTTCACAGGCCGCGCTCCTATAGGAAATACATGGGATAGTGGCCTCCAAACTGTTGACCTCCGCCCCCCCCCCCCCCCCCCGTGTACGTTAACGATATTCCTGAACGTCTCTTTGCGAAACATGAACGTCTCTTTGCGAAAGGGTACCAAGCACCGGCGTGGCTCGGTGGTAGAATACTCGGCTTCCACGCTGGGGTTTGTGGCTCGACTCTTATTTTATCCTAGATATTTTTTAAGTGCGGAGCACTTCAGGGGACGGGGCTGTCGTATGCAGTTGTATGCTGCCGTCGTCGCTTGGCGTTACGCTCAATGTGTAGCATATTGAGCGCGCGCTTGCGCCAAGGAGAAGTCTTCTTCCTCTTGTTCTTCGAGCGCCTTGACGATGATCCCTTATGATCATCAGCAAAAAAAAAAAACAACTAGTGCACTTGGCGTAACGCAGGCGAAACCAAGTATAAAATTTAGAAAAAAAAAGAGGAAGCAAGCGCGAAATAGAAAGAGATAATAGAAAAAATATAGAAAGAGCAAGAAAGAGAAAGAAGTAGATAAAGACAGAGGAAGAAATAAAGAGAGAAAAATAGACAGAAAAAAATAGAAAAAGGGAGAGAGAGAAAGAAAGTGAAAACCGAAGAGAAACAAAGAAAGCTGCCCAGCTCCGCCCTTCCTTCAGGCTTGGCGCCCCTAGTGCGAAACTGCCTTAATTTTTTTTCTTATTTCGTTTTTTTTTCTTATTTCGCGTGATGGCGGTTACGGACACCGGCGGCGGCGGCGGCCAACTACGGCACTGTTGTTGTGATCTAACAGCGGTCTTTGTAAATCTGGAATGGCGGAAGCAAGATGCGCTATTGCATGCTGCGTATGCAATAGTACAATATCGGTGTCGCTGAGGTACCACAGACATCTGACTAGAGCTGCCCGATAATTCTTGCGCCCTGTACACAGCGAACAATAAGAACTTGTGAAACACACATGATGAGATAACAGAAAGGGAGTGTCGACAAAGCCTTCACGTCTTCGCTATTTTATGCAGATTTGTCGTACTGAGATGAGATTTATTGGATGTACGCTTCTGTGTTGACTCTGCGAACCCAACACAACGAGGTAGAGCAGAGCACCGTCCAGAAAGATGCCAGCGACCAGAAGCGCGCGGTGAGCGAGCCAAGTGAGCCGAGCACCCGAGCGTTGGCGATGCTTCTGACTGGACGCACGTCTTCTTCTTCACAGTACTAATAATAAATGTTGTGGTTTAACGTCCCAAAACTACGATATGATCATGAGTGACGCCGTAGTGGAAGACTCCGAAGAGCGGCTTGCAGGAGGTGACGGTAGCGTTCCAACTGTAACCCTTGACATGTCCGTATAAGGTACTCTGCATCTGCTTGAACCGAGCAGTACGGTCATGTGGAAGCCAGTGGTAAGTGCGACCCGTTTCACGTTGATATGACAGCCGGTGTTGTACGAGGAAAACGCTTTCTTCCAACTGAGATTTAATGCATGAAAAACGATTAAATCATACAGGTTTCAGGAAGGCACTGTCACGGAAAAGCGGACAAAAAACGAGACAACGCCACTTGTGGAACGTATCTGACAAGGAGCTGGATCATCTTGGAAGGAGTCGGCTAGTGTGTTAGTCGTTGGCAATGTCATGGCCTGACATTATTATCCCGAGGTCTTTTTTTTTTTTTTATTGAAATAGAAAAATAAATGAAGGAGTTGTTGTCACCATTGCTTGGTGACGGCTACCCCTTTCCACTTGGCTATTGCGATAAAAAAAAAGAAACAAAATATATATACATATATACAGTCTTACATCGGTAAGTTCGATAAGTCTCATTTAGGTATAGAAAACACATAATCGCGGTGCACACTTTCAGTACTCATCACAAATCTTTGTGTCCTCAAAAAAAAACGTTGGAGCGCTTTTATCACTTTTCGGCTTATCCTTGGCGGCCATGGGCCTAGTATTTTCCCCAACGAAAACGCTCGTTCCGAGTCTAGCGTGTGGAGTTCCTGTTCGAGTCGCCGTCTGTGTGTGTCGTGTCTGGGGCAGTCGAGCAATAGATGATACACATCCTCGTCATCGTGGCCGCATGAGCATGTTGACGATGTTGCACGTTGTATACGAAGCAAGAAGTGCTTTGTGTAAGCAGTTCCTAGCCTGAGGCGGTGTATGAGCGTGTCGATACGTCTTGGGAGCTGAGGGTCTAATTGGCACTCGAGATTGGGATCAACAGCGTACAAGATCGATTCCTTTGTGTTGTCTGAAAACCAGGTGGTTAAGCATAATTCACGTTTCGTTCTTCGTAAGATCCCGTTTATGTCGCATTGAGAGATAGGTATGAGGCGGGTTTGTGTATAATGATGAGCGGCTTTCGCCAACTCATCTGCCATTTCATTTCCCTTGATTCCGCAGTGACTGGGAACCCACTGAAATGTCACGCAGTGATCTGACTTCGTAGCTTCTGAAAGCTCCTTCAGGATAGCGTATACTATTCGTGTATCTATTTTTCCTGAAGTAGCATTTTCCACGCACGCAAGGGCCGCCAGGGAGTCGGTGATAACCACCCACCTTCTTGGCGTCGTTGACAGTTTAATAAAGCTGATTGCTTGCAAAATGGCAACAAGCTCCGATGTTGTTGAAGAGGAGAGGTGACCCAACCGACATGCATATTCTACATGTAGCTCCGGAATGATGAACGCTGATGTCGCAGTCTCTTTGGTGACGGAGCCATCAGTGTACACATGAGTGTAGCCTTGGTACCTGTTAAACAGGTGATGTGAGGCCAACTGTAGTGCGGCAACTGTTGGTACGTCATGTTTACTGCGAAGTCCTTCTATTGACGTTTGAATAGTTGGTATCTCTAGCAACCACGGCGGGTAGTTTAAGTCCGGTGGCCAATGTGTCGACGCAGGAAGCTGTGAAATGTATTGTTGGTACGCATGGTGTATTTGCGTTCCGGCACGGTTCACAATTTTTGGGATTAGTGGATGGGAAGGGTGTTGCGTGACTAGGCGGAAGAGGTGCCGACAGGTCTCCACATTTCGAATCACTATAAAGTTGGGTTCTCGGGCCTCTGCTAATGTCAGAGAACTTGATGTGGCCTGTGGAACTCCCAGGCATACACGTAGGCTTCGTGCTTGTAGCAGCTGAAGTCGATGTAGAGACGTCTGAGATATGTTGTGGAGAACTGGTGCGGAGTAGGCAATCTTCTGCCGGATAAGAGCGCAATGGACGTGAAGTAGTGATGCCGATGTTCCGCCCCATTTCGTTCCCGCTATGCGACGAAGAACATTTATGGTGCTGTTCACTTGGGTTTCAAGGTCGGCTATATGTTGACTCCAACTGAGTTGGCGGTCTAAGGTAACACCAAGGAAGCGATGCTTTCGTGCGATTTCGATTCTCTGGCCGTCCACAAAAAGTTTCAAGTTTTTCACTTTCTTTCTCGTGAACGGCAGAACTACAGATTTGGTGTGAGAAATCTGCATGCCTCGCTCCTTGAGGTAATGGTTTATTGCATTTAGGCCTTGCTGAAGCCGATGCTCGATGACTTCAAGAGATTTGTGGGACGTCCATATGCATATGTCATCTGCATACATGGATATGTTCAAGGCTTCTGGCAGCACATCTGGAAGACCTGCCATTGCAGCGTTGAAGAGTAGCGGGCTTAGGACGCTTCCTTGGGGTACACCTCTGCTCACGTTGAAAATATCACTGTCTCCATCATTGGTAGAAATGTATATCTGTCTGTCATATAAGAAGTTGGCGATCCATTTAAGAATACGGCCATGGACCCCTAGTGAGGTAAGTCCGTACAGTACAGATAGGTGACTGACAGAGTCGAACGCCTTTCTTATATCTACGAACGCGGCAACAGCGATGTTCCCACAGTTCGTCTCATGTTCCACAAATGTAACCAGGTCAAAAAACACAGTCCATAGTGCATCGTCGTCGCCTGAAGCCAGCCATCTGTTCTAGAAGTGTATTTTTAGCTTCAATCCACCACTGCAACCTTATGTCAATCATTTTTTCCATGACCTTGGATACGCAGCTAGTGAGGCTGACTGGGCGAAATGAGTCTAGGGATAGCGGTGATTTACCGGGCTTTAGCAGTGGTACAACTTTTTGCGATTTTCCAACACGACGGAACATACGCGTTCGTCCACATGTTGTTATATATCCCTAGAAGAACTGCCGTGCCGTTTGGGCCTAGATTTTTTAGAACGCTGTACGACACGTTGTCTGGACCAGTTGCTGTTCTTACACGGGATAGTGATAAAGCAGTACGTAGCTCTAGTAGAGAATACTTGCTATCCAGTTGAGCATGGGATAATTCGCAAGCATCTTGGATTTGCTTCTCTACAGAATTAGGTAGTGTAGCAGTGTTGTGAATAAGTTGTCCGATTCCAGTCAGAATTGAACAAAACTCATTAGCAACAGCACGTTCGGATAATCCAAGGGATACGGCCAATGCTCTGAACGGGCTTCGCTGAGATACTGGATGGCTTAGAGCAGTGACTATTTGCCATATTTTTGGAAGCGGTGTAAATGGGGTCAGTGAGGTGCAGAAATCGCGCCATTTTTTCTGACCCAACTTTTGCATGTGCCGGTTAGATTTGACGTGTGTGGCCTGACTCTCCTTGTAATCTTCCAGCCTTCCAGAGCGGCGATATCGACGTTCTGCTCGTCTTCTAATTGCTCGAAGGCGTTCATAGTCTGCATCTACACTGGAGTGGCCCTCTGGGACGGCTGTAAACCTTGTCGCACGGGAGTTCTTATTTCGTGGTTTGGTGATTATACGTGTTTGACATGTGGTATTGCTATCTAGTTTTTGCGTGCTTTCTCGTGACAGTGACGTAATGAAATATTCATCGTTCCCTCATTGATTATATCACAGTTGGAAAACATGCACTTAATAATATTACGTTTGACTTTACGTCCCAAAACCACGATATGATTATGAGGGACGCCGTGGTGGAAGGCTCCGGAAATTTTGACCACCTGGTGTTCTTTAACGTGCGCTGACATCGCACAGTACACGGGCCTCTACCATTTCGCCTCCATCGAAATGCGACCGCCGCGGCCGGGATCGAAACCCGCGACCTTCGGGTCAGCAGCTGAGCACCCTAGCCACTGATCCACCGAGGTGGACGGAAATATGCGCTTGGCCCGCTTCGGTGGTACAGTGGTTGCTATGCTCGGCTGCTGATCCAAAGCGCGCTGTTTCGATCCTGGCAGCAACGGTCACATTTAGTTGGAGGCGAAGTACTGCAAGCCCTGCGTACTCCCAGTAAAAGGCAGAAATTTAGAAGATGAACGCTTTGTAGAAATTAAAAATTCGTGAACACGAGATGTCACTGGTGACAACTTTTCGACAAGCGGACTTTTCTTCATGGAGGCTGCAGCTTTGGGTAGCCGTCTTGAAAAAGGACAAAACTTCTTGTCGACACGTTGGTTCAAGCTGACACTTCATGTTCACGAATTTCTTCATCTCTTCGGGGTACTGTGCGATGCTAGTACACGTTGAACACCAGATGTTCGAAATTTCCGGAGCCCTCCACTACTGGACGCTTCATAATCGCTTCGGCCCGTGAAACCCCAGGTAATAAAAATATTTTTACGTAAGCGCTTTACTGCGTGACTTTTTCTCGCACTTTTCTTGTCTAATGGCCCGTATTCATAAACCAACCTTATCCTTATCTCACGCTTTCCTTGTCGGTTTTGTGCCTTTAGTGCGTTTGATAAACAAAGTATGCCTGTATTCACAAACCAATCTCATAGCTATCTGTTATCCTGTTACCGTTTTCATGTCCTAGTAACGCCCGTATAGTTTGCATAAACTCGAGGAAAGCATAAGGTAAGGATAAGGTTGGTTTGTGAATACGGGCCTAAGTACGCGAAAACACTGCATTTGCGCTCGGGGCGGCACTTTCTTCCTCATCCTTATTTGCGCTGCGCAGTAGAATGCGAATGAGCGGTAATACCTTTTCGCGACGCGAAAATTGAGCTGTGAAGCGCAACCGCGCCACAACGCACTCTTTAGACAGCGCAGCGCCGGCAGCATTCGAGCCGATTGTATACACAGCCAGAGCGGACGGAATTCGCCGTGTATCGGCAAAGCGGAGGGGTACCGGCGCGGTCACCATAGCAACTATCTCGGCTGCGTTATCGGGGCTTCGCCTCTGAAACACTTCCCCTGCCTGCTTGCGGTGTCGCCTCGCAGCAATATGGCCGCCCCTTCAACCAGCAAGAAATGTTAGGCTCGTCTAGGTTGTTTACGGCGGTGTTCGCGTGAATCGTCGCTACTGACTAACCATCGCCGAACGTCTTACCGCCTTGCGGACGTCAGTACAGGTAAGTGCGGTCGTTCTCTTGGAGTTGGCATTCAAGGTATCTTTTCAAGTGACGTGCACTCGCGTTTAATCAACGATATGTCAAGTGCAGGGCACGCACTCAGTATATAAATGTGCATGGACCGAAAGGAAAAGCTTTAATAAGGTGACTAGTTTTGTTCTGAACAGAAGACTTGCACAGCGCACCGCGGCACAGATCTTTCGTTTCACAATGGGTGGACCCCGAAATCCAGTGGTCAGGCGGCCTTAGATGCCGTTCTTAATCGGTCTACTTCGACTGCTGACCCGAAGGTCGCGGGATCGAATTCCGGCCGCATTTCCATGGAGGCGAAACGCTAGAGTCCCGTGTATCACGATTTATGCGCACGTTAGCTAAGAATAGGCAGTCGGAATGTCCGTAGCACTCCACTACGGCGTCCTTCATAATCATATCGTGGTTTTGGGAGTAAAACCCAAGCAATTATCATTATCGCTCGGTCAACTAGCTTCGAGTGGAAAGGGAATCCGCTTCGCATTGCCGATTGGACACGCACCAGTTGTTTCGCCATGAGGACTAGCGCTTAAGTAAAGAATATGTACCCCAATCAGGAGCCGTGTTCTGCAGGAAATACACATAATTACTAGCCGTATTGGCACAATACCGTATGCTTCTTTCATTTCAGGGAAAAAAGCCCATCCGTGACGAATTTGAGCAGCTCGATTGCGGGCTAATCTGCTTGAGTTTGCGTTATCGCGATTTGGTCCGACGTATTTTTGTTACACACCGCAGATCTTGTTTGGTCGCTCTGATAAAAAAAAAGGAACTTCAGAGCCTAGAAAGTGTCACGAGCGTAAAAGTGTTCCGGGTTGCTTAATTGAGTCGTTAATTGCAGCTCAATCACGCATGCGGTGGGCGGTGAAAGCAAACAGCCAGCTGCTCTCATCGAAGTATCTTATTAACCACGCTAGATTGGGTGTAGGTGTACAGAACGAAGCACGTGACTGCACTTTGAACTCAGAGGCAAGCCCTGATATCCACCGTTGTCTACCCCACCCCTCCTCCCTTACAAAGGCGCCCGCAGAAATTTTTGCAGGAGGTGCATCCGGGGGGGGGGGGGGGGCATCCGGCGCAGGCTGTTTTTTTTTTCACTGCCATGGCAAGACCGGCAAAGTTAGTCAATCGTGTATAATGTACAAAGTTGACTGGCAATCCTGAATGCTGTTTTCACACGAATATGCGGGACTTGAGTGTGCTAATCAAGCTCGTAGCTTATTGTTGCCGCATTTAAAAATATCCGAAATTCCAAGAAAAAGGCACCCCCGCCCCGCCACGGTGGTCTAGTGGTTATGGCGCTCGACTGCTGACCCGAAGGTCGCGGGATCGAATCCCGGCTGCGGCGGCTGCATTTTCGATGGAGGCGAAAATGTTTGAGGGCCGTGCTTAGATTTAGGTGCACGTTAAAGAACCCCAGGTGGTCGAAATCTCCGGAGCCCTCCACTACGGCGTCTCTCATAATCATATCGTGGTTTTGGGACGTTAAACCCCAGATATTATTATTATTATTAACCCCCCCCCCCTCCCCCCCCACGTTGCCCACGCCTCCTCCTTTTGTTCCTCTCTTACTGTACAAGTCCAATGCAGCCTGTATCAACCCAACCTCGGCTATCTCCAATATCTCCCTAGTCCTCCCCTGCTCTTACTTTTATTTCTTTAGTCTGTATTGCTCTTTAAGTCTGCTCCTGCTTACTCCTCTTCACCTGCACCTCTGTGTTTCAATGAAGTGTGAGCAAGGCTGGCAGTCGGCTTCAAAAGTTTAGAGACCACTACAATGCCCTGAGAAAACTTTGAATTTCCCAGCAATTCAGTGACTGTATTCGGTCGAACTGCGCAGTACATAATCTTGGTGTGCTTCAGGACAGGCCGTAAATCTTAATACAAGGCTGCTTGCCGAAGGAGCGGGAAATAACCACCATATTTCTCGCGACTCGCGGTGTGTAAACATTTGACACTGATTGTAAATAAACGCCGTCTCAGTGCAAGGCAGCTGCTGCCATTACGAAAAACAAGTCCAGTTCAAATGTTGGCTGGATGGGGAATGTCCAAATGATGACATTCCCTGTTCACTGAATTCAGTCAGTCAGTCAGACGAACTTTAATAAAGTCCTGGGGAGGAGCTCCTAGGAGCCCACCGAGGGCCTCGCCTGCCAGAGGCTTCCGAATGCTTTAGCTTGCACATTAATTAGACCGATAAGGCTCGGCCTACGTCACTCTGCTCACCGTTTCAAGATACCTTACAAGCCCCATTGAAGCGCACCGAGCGAAGGAGGTACCAGGAAAAATCTGCGTTAAAGGTACTGACTTACACGATTTTTGGAAGATCCCAGAAGGGACATATTTCGTTTCCTTGGTATGCAGTGTCAAAGCTATCCACACAGCGGAGTGAGGCAACACGTATAAAATATTTTATTTTGATTTTAAAGTTTTCGTCGCTGAGCACCTGCACGCCAGCCCCGCTGCAATAGACATTATCCGGACGAGTCAAGACAGTTCCTGAATTTGCGAGCTCTGCGTCCTGCGTGCAGCCTAAATCGCAGAAATCGCTCTCAGGGTTACGGGACGATAATTCAATCAGAGTTGTTTAAGCGCACAACGAGCAGATGACAGATTTGCCGTTAGTACGTCGCCAGTTGATGTCTTCCCGTGACGTCACACTGCTCTGAAACGTCACTGAGCAGCCACCCCCTCGATACCGAAACCGAAATTGCTGTTTTATGGTAGCGGTATTAAAAATATATCCAATGAATTCACAAGCACTACGACACTCTTTATAGGTTTCTCGACTCCAGTAGCTTTATTTAAAACAACAATCCGAAAATTTTTTTTAATTCGTGTCAGTACTCCTTTAAATGTTTCCTCACGTTCGAACCGTTGAGTCATAGCATATGCGTGACGTCATGGATGAACAACATGAATCCCACATGGTGGCTTAGATGACGTCATAGCAGTACAATCACGAGGCAATTAACCTGTTTTAACTTTAATATGTGTTTATGACGTCGCTGGAACGTTATTGACGCTTTGTGTATGAATGACGAAGCAACCAGCATGCGATGTACTGGTAACATCAACGTGACATCACAACGCTCGTGTCCCATCCATGTTGGCGCTCCAACGTGGCTGTTCCCAGTGACATCCACTCATGACGTGTCGTTGCCGGCACTAATCGAGGAGGCCACGCTTTAGCAGTGTTGCTGTTGCAGATGACGCGGCATACCGAGCATGACGTCACCGCGTTCGCTCAGCGTCCCCAGAAGCTCGGCGGCCACAGCCTTTGTTTTTTCGCCAGAAAGTTCTATTTGCGTTCACTTGTGTGAACTCTCACATCGCTCTTCGAATTCAGCAGGGATCAAACTGTCCTTACACGCTCCAAAGTGATTTTTTAAGTGCTTTTGTAAAATATGTGGCCAACTGAACAGCCGACACGATCTTACAAGCTCAGACAGACGTTTATTAGCGTCCGCATGAGCCCAGAACGTCAAGATGGCTTCTTTTTCTTCTTCCTCGAACGAGCTCACGAGCTCGCTGGCATGCTGGCACAAAGCTCGTCGTCCTCTTCTTGCAGGCTGACGGCGGGAAATTCAACACTTTAGCTTCTCTTTAAAGCGAAGAAAATTACTTATATTCTATCCATTTTTTTTTTATTTTAAAGCACGATTTATGTAAAAGACAACCGCTCACATATCCTCGAAGATTTGTGGCGATGGGTGATACGCCATTCTCGAAAGTCATACATTACTTTGCTGCTTACTTTTGCTTCCCGAAAGCGTGGAGAAAGTGTGAGAAGCCAAAAGTCCTATGCCGTTCAACGTACCGTCATGCTCTTGCGCTGTTATTTTCTCCGCAATGTTAGTTGTCTGAACGTATTATTGCTTCGTATTTTTACGGAAAAACGTGACTGTACTATCGGTGTCAAAAGAAACGCGCACAGCGTAGCACGCGGCTCATACATTAGCAAGGGTGTAGTGCGCGTCGTCCACTAATCACTAGCGATAGCCTCACACCCACGGTGTGGCAGCACTCCTGAATGCGATAATATAAAACATCGCACTTCTTAGGTGCGAATATTTTAGCTTCTGTTCAAGTTGTTCTATGGTGATAATGGTGTCCAGCGGGGCGGGCCGAGCGTATTTTGGTTGGTTTCACTTTTATTACAAAAGATGACAGAAAACAGATATTATAAAAAGCACAAAAAAAAGTAATAAAAGAGAAGAAGAAAAATAAAAAAAAGAGAGAAAAAAAAGGAGGACACTAATACGATAAACGACACTGCTTAGAGTCTGTCTCTGAGACCAGTTACCCCCTTCCCCAGCACAGGGTAGCCAGCCGGTCTGAGAACTGGCTAACCTCCCTGTCCTTCCTTTCCTCCTCCTCCTCCTCCTCACCTTTATTACAGCGAAAGCTGTTAGGAAATCCCACAACAGCCGATTTTCCTGGCGTAGTAGTTTTCCGCTGATTTCCGTAACCGCTATCACGCAGGAGAAAGAAATTCCAGCATCGAGCGAGATTGGAATCCGGGCCCTGTGCTTGGCAGTCGAGTGCTCTGCCGCAGGGCCACGCCGCTGCTTGAAACTCCTTCCCAAAAAGACCTTATACAGGCGTCCTCCAGGGCAAGGAATAGCGTGACAGACGTAATATAGCGTAGTAGACGGGTAAAATAACAACTAGGCATCACACAATGTGAACTGCGCAACGAGTGGGTGGTTTAAGGCTTCCCACACATACGAAGGGCTCAGCCGTAATTTTTCTTCGTCATCAGCACTGCACTGCACTGCAGATGTGTTTCCGCAGAAGGATGGATAATGACACAGTGGGCACTTCTCTACTACGAAAAAATATGATTATTAGCGCTATTCCGGACCCTTTTGATGGTGTAGTGGGTACCTCGCAACCGTCCTGGTAGTAGACGTCTCAAGACAGTTTCACAAGGGGTTCTAGAAAAGGCCCGATCCTCCAGCTTTCACTGTGACAGTGCTGCGTAATTCCACGGCAAGTCAGGCGTTTCTTTTAGGGGCGAATCTCCTTAGGCTGTGGGGTCTGTCCCTCCTCTGTAGTAGTAGTAGTTGTAGGTAGCCACGTATAGTGGAATGTACCCACTCCACGTGATAAAGATGACGATGACGCAGTATAGTGGAATATACCCACTACACGTGAAAACGATGAAGTATAAGCGCGTTCCAGTATAGTGGTATGTACGCACTACACGTGATAACGATGACGATGACACTGATGACCATGAAGTATAAGCGCGTTCCAGACCACACATTCTCTTTCTGCCATGGATGAAAACGATCGAGCTTCGCCCACTCATCATCATTCACTTCGTGGATATGGCGTGATTTTTTTCTCTTTATATTTCTTTTATTCCTATTTCCTTCCTTTCAAATATCAGAGCTAGAACAGAAAGCGAAGATGTCACACTATATGCGGACTACGTGGTGCTTACAAGCCAGATGAGCGCGTCTGTCAGTGTTGATGACCGGTGTCATCACCACTGGTGCCATCACAGTGTCCGGTGATGACCGGGCACCGTGCACCATACCATCGCTAATGCTTGAGCCAGACGCTACGCTGTTCGTGTTTCAAGTGACCCCGATAAGGCGCGCTGATGAAAATTACCTAAAAGTGTTGCCTTTGCGATTTGCTCCTCTTATCTCAAGCTGATATGAAACTCCCACAGGAATGAAAGAACGACAGCGGCCATATTACTTTTCGCCCATGTTCACCGCTGACGAATGCCATTGTTTGAGTGACTACATGGTTGCTCCCTACTTTGTGTATTAGCGTAACGAGAAGCTGAGCCGAATGACGTCACGCGCTATGTAGAGACACTTTGCAAGTGGCGTGGTGTGCGTATTTTTGCCTAAAGCAATCTAGGCTTTACAAACACACTTCTGTGTAGGAATGAAGGAAAGAACTGTAGCCAAGGAAAGTATAGGGGACGCTATTAGAAGTAATTGTAATGTAAATGTGAAGAAAGAAAAGTGGACGAAAAGATAACTTGCCACTGGCAGGGACCGAACCTGCGACCTTCGAATAACGCGTCCGATGCTCCGATAGACTTTGTACTTGTCTGTTAGTTCTTATTCTATGTAGGAAGCGATTCTTAGTAATTCGCCGCTGTGCACTTGCTCTGTCGTTTTATGCTTCTTCAATCATCCAGTTCACTAAACGAACTTCGGGAAATATCACTATTCCTTTCTTTTATATATATATATAACTGATTGGGTGGTTGGAGGACTTCACAGTTTCTTTACCGCAGGCAATGCCTTTTTGAGCCTCTTCCACTAATTTCCTCTAACAGGGTTTGACAGTATTCACGACAATGCTGATAATAATTTGTGACCTTAGTTCAAAATTTCTCTACTAGAGACATTCCGTGTCCGGTTACCACATTTGCTTGCATGTTGTATACCACAAATGGCAGAATTTCACCCAGATTTACTTTTAGTGGCCTGTGCTGGCTAAATCATTGCTAATTTTGGCTAGTATCAGAGCGTGTTCGTTAGCTGTTTGCCAGTTCTGGCCATTACCGGGCCAATTATAGTTGTCCACTCGCTTTAACATTAAACGTTATCTTCACTTAGTCTCAATTCAATAATTCACTTGTGTACCAGTATTTGTTTATATTATTAGTGGTCGTAAATACATTTTAGCACTTTCAGAAAACAGTCAAAAAAGTGCCACGACTAATTGGGCTAGTTCGTACTTGTACATTTTGACAGGATATGGCGCGCACACAAGCACGGACTCTAGAAGAAAAAAGACGCAAGTCACGCCTGTGTTGTTTCCGTCTTTCTTCTGGTGCCCGTGTTTCTGCGAGCGCCATATCCGTCAAAATGAGCTGTCAGAAGGAAGGAAAACAAGAGAGAGAGAGGAAAGGTAGGGATGTTAACCCAGTTGGGCATAATCGGTATGCTACCCTGCACAGGAGAAAGGGATGGGGGGATTAAAAGAAGAGCAAAGAATAAGAAAGAGAGGTGGGGCGCGCGCGCGCGCGCGCGCACACACGCACACACACACACACACACACACACACACACGCACACACGCACGCACACACAAACACACACACACACGCACGCACACACACACACGCACACACACACACACACACACCATCACGGAGCAGAGCGGCAGTCTTGTGCGGTGTACGGCATCATAACAGGTCTACAACCACTCGTGCAAGGTCTGTTGTCCATAGGAATTTTAGCAATGCCTTAGGTTGCTTGAATTTTAGATGACTTTAACGGGATGACAAAGCTGGATAATTACTATAGACATCGGTCTGTCATCAAGGCGAGCGAGAACAATTTCGAGTGATCGTCTCCGCACAGCGTAGTGAGGACATTCGCAAAAGATATGTTGTGTTTTCTGATCGGTACCGAAGACATTGCAAAGAGCGTTTTCGGCCATCCTCATACAAAACGAAAATGACTTTGTGGAAAGCCGCTATAATTCCATGAGTGGCATAGCAGAGTGGCCCCTCTTCGGTGGAGTACAGTTGGTATTTAAAATCGTAGCAACGCGTTCAGGTGCTGCTGCCGATAGTTTTGGCTCCTTGGTGTATTCAGTGTGGACTGCAAAATATCCTTCTCGATTATTCGAAGCATCGTAGAAAAACATGTTGAACTGTCAAGGGCCTGTTCATTGGCCCACAGAAAACGCCAAACTGTGACTGAAGTGATCACGTGTTGTCATTGCAGGATCAACGATATCCTTGTCGCCAGGATGAGAAAGGACGTTCAGTATAGAGATCTGCCAGGAGGGCCTCTGATGGTCAAATTCGCCGACGAGCTGCCGCTGTGCGTGCTGTGTTCCAAATGCGGCATGCTCTCCAAGGATATGTTCGAGGATCCTTTGTCGCACGCGTTCTGCAGCGTATGCATCTTCGAGAGCAGTGAACGCAAGAAAATACACTGCAAATACGAGAACAAGGATGTTTCAGTCGACGAGGTGACGCAGATTTCATTTAACAAGTTTGTTAAGTTTATCGCTATACGAATGGTCACAGTAGTTGCCCTTTCAGAAGCCACCTATGAAGAACTGTCTGTAAATGTGTCAAATCGCTACGTCATTTCAAGGCACTCAGTATTCTATTACAACAAAAATAATGTCATAACATGTTACTTCTTTTGTGTTGTAGTACAAATACCAATTAAGTTTTAATTAAATATCTATACATCCTGAAGTCATAGATGCTCTGTTCTGGCATAAATAGAATGAAATCTCAGGCTAGAAATATAGTGCTAGTTTATTTTTGGTTATTAAATTTTGCAGCAAAGAAAAATTGTACTTATCACATGGCTTGCAGGGAGCGCACGTCCACGGTGTAGGCACGTCGAACGACTCGTTGAACGTAGTAGTGCCTTCGGCATAGTTGTAATATGCAAAAGTACACTGAAAATGAAGTTAAATGAAGACAAAATTATTATGCAGGAGGTTCAATTTATCCAAAGCTCGATATATCTCGCGCTTTCTAAGCCCCTAGTTATACAAATAAAAAAAACAAGTAGTGTACACAATTGTGTGCATAGCGTGTCGAAATGGTTAAGGGTGTTACAGACACGAGTGGCTTATGCATGCTTTATACACTTAAAAAAGGGAACCTGAAAAGCTGAAGCTATCAGGAAGGTCAATGAGGGAGAGGTGGTTTCAAGTTTTCAAGTTCATTAACAGACTCGCAAAACTAAATGCATTTATGAAGGGGCAACAGTTTGAGGAGGACACCCAGAAGAAAGAACTGGGGGCAAGGTCTCCTATCAAAATTGGACAAAACAACTTTAGTGAACACAGATTGTACAGGCTTGTAATGACTATATATATATATATATATATATATATATATATATATATATATATATATATATATATATATATATATATATATATACGTGAAGAAATGCAGTACACTAATAAACATCCTTAGAACATGAATGAGCACAACACAGAGAGAGGGAGAGAATAAAAAAGAGAGAAAGGCAGGGAGGTTAACCAGAAGTGTAGCATCCGGTTTGCTACCCTGCACTAGGGGGGACGGGGAAAGGGAAAAGAAAGATGGAAAAGAAAAGCGAAGAACACAGAGTGATTCATACACTAATTAATGTGACGAAAGCAGTTATTTTTCAAGGACAGTCTAAAACAGATTAACGGTAATATTTTGAAGTAAGCGTTAAGAGTGTTCCAAGTAGGAATTCCACTGAAACGGGCAATTTGTTTAACCATAATTAGTAGCAACCGGTGGTTGATCTCTTTATTCTGAGAAAAAACGGATTAGATTTATTTAGCTGGTAATTTAGTTAGTTTGGTCGCTGATTGGGCAAGTTAGTTATCACATGTTATACTGGGACACATATTTCTCTCCCGTAATATATGGCCATTTCCACCCTAAACCTTTCACTTCATTTGTCTTCGCTGCCGATTTGCAGATGATGCCTGCACTCGACATTGTAAATATCGTCATGGATCAAGTGGTTTACTGCCCAAACACAAAAGATGGAGACAGCTGCTCAGAACATTGTGCCTTGAGAGATTTGGAGGTAATTCATCACTCATTCACAATAAAATTTTCAGCTACTCCTTCAGGGAGCTTAGTTTCTAAATTCACTTGAAATCTTGAGCATTTTTTTGTTGCCCTGCCGATCAGTTCAGCGCTGATATTAACGTGTGTGTGAAATATTAAATGGCGAGACTGCAAAAAAAATGAGGTCACCTCATCAGTTTAATTATTGCGATGGGCTGCCAACGTTAATGTATTACCAGTTTGAATATCAGTTTAAAAAGGGAACCCCACTACCACGGGTGTGCAGTAGTAGCTTATGTCTCCGATATGGTTGCTTTAATAAAAACATACAAATAGCTCCTGTTGCATTTTACTGTAGTCTGAATGGTAAAAAATGTGGGCTGAATTTGGTATTCCGGTATAACTAACATATATTCGGATTAGAGTTTTACGGTACTCAGAATCACTCAGTTTTCTAAATGTGACGAAGCAAAAAAAGTGTTTTGCTTACAGGGGCACTTGTTAAAGTGTGAAAAAACGGAAATTATCTGCCTGTCCTGCGGCAATACAGTGAAAGGCATTGATTGGCAAGCCCACGTGACTTCATGCCCACAACATATTCTGCAGTGCCGCCACTGCGTTGTGGCAGTCCCTCGTTGGAGGCTGGAGGTACGTACCTATATACGCGGTATTTACTGTATCGGTAATAGAAGTTAAGGGATACCCTATAGTTTGTTGGCCAAATGTGCAGTCATGAGCAATAGAAAAGGAAGACAGAATTAGAGTTTAAAGGGTCCATGACACGGGACCCAAGAATTTGCGGCTTTCAGCGAGAATCGCAAGCAGAGAGTCTATTGTGTGTGTAAATATATGCAAAATGGTCTATAGAATAATATTTCAGTGCAAAGTGTCCTCGTAGTCGTAGGCTCTAAACCCCACTCGCCGCTACTGACCACCATTTTGCCATGGCGCGTGTGACTTCATGTGTTGGAAGGGGCAGAGCCGTCGTCTTCTACCAAAGTTTCATGCAAGGTTGCCGTTGGTGGCTACTTTGCGCCAAATTGGCTACTTTTGGACCCCGTTGGCGACGAAAATTTCCAGTTGGCGCCGTGGCTCTGTTTTTAAACTTGTGGTTTTACTTATCCAAAATGGTTTTATTTATTCATCAATAGTAAAGACTCTGTTGATAATACCACTTCCGTTCTATTTGGCTAGAAATTTGGTGACAATATCAAATGACATGGCTACTTTGGCTACTTATGGCGTGAGTTCTGGCGCCTTTTCATGTCCACCCAACGGCAACCCTGGTTTAATGCGCTGCACATCATTCAATTTCACTGCCAAGCTGAAGAAATCCGTCATAGCTCGATCGCATGCGCCGCGCACCACGGAACATAATTGTCCGCCGAAATGCAGATGCTCGCACAGCAAGTAGCTTGTTACGTCACGGCTCCCGAGTGTGCCAGGGTTGTTTAAATCTCAGGCAGCTCGCGTGTTTACAAAAATATGCTATCGTAAGTTAAGTGCGTGACTTAATCCGTTAAACCTTCTCCGGCACAGAATATGACACATGACACAGTTTGTGACACATGACAGACATGACACAGATTGTGATCCATAACTGGGCGTCATGGCCAGATTAAGCAGATTACATGTGATGTGCGGATGCGAATGTGACGTACTCATTTCTGGGAGATGCTGTTCTGACTGAATATTTTCTGTTTGAACCCCTCTTGAAAGTAATTACAGTGTTCCCTTATATATTGCTCACGACTGAACTTGCTAAAGAAGATTACTTGGAAAAACGGACACCATTCTCAGTACCAATCAAAATGCATGCGAGCAATTGACATTTTTTCTAATCAGTTCTCTAAAGAATTGGTATAGCGTGTATAGGACAGTGCATGAATTGAAACCTGGGAGTTCATAAAGCACATCCACTGGGAAACCAATCCTTCAAGCTAGCACTAGCTTTGAGGTGAAGGCTGTAAGAACTTGCGGCAAAATTGGAAGTGTTCATGCATTTACTAATTTTCCAAAACTTGCTTGATGTTTTCATTCTGGAAAGTGCAACACCACTGCGTGTCTCTGAAAACATTGGAACACATCTTTTTGATGATGTCATGCTTCGAATTACACACTAATGATACTTTACAAGTCACCGGCTAATATTCTTACTTTGCGATATGTGCCGTCACAGGTAATAAGTTTAGAACCTAATTATCAAAGTTGGTATATGGCTAACTAGCTAAGCTCCGTATGGGTAGGGTTCTGCACACTACTGTTGTTCGTCAACAAAAACGTATATGCCACACAAATTGGCCACCCCACAACACTCACCACTGTACCACTAAAAAAATAAGCGCAGCTCGCACTAAGTTTCGCAATGATGGGTCACAGAAGAGCTGCTGGGCACATAGCTGATCCTGGCCTGGCTAGGCTTTTACTCTCTCACCTGTCCCTTTCCCATCCCTCGTTATACTATATTATAGATGGCTATGCTTGCTCTCTCCTATAGCAATTAGCCATGGGAATTGGGCAAGTCTCAGTATTCACCACACTGGTCCACTAAAAAACAAGTGAATACATGCGCGGCAAAGACTGATCAGGGTGCCACTCTTTGTCGAGGCTTTCGTGTCTGGGGTCCCTGGTAACGCTGGTGGGCATCATAAACGGGTATGCGCCAAAGACATTGGGTAAATAACACTACTCACAACTGGTTCACTAAAAATGAAGGCAACAGTTCGCCCAACAAACAGAATGACACATTCTGTTTATAAAAGGTTGTGGCTATGCTACCACCTCAAAGCTTAACAAAGAGTGTTTAATAAAGAGCAGTTATACAACATATCTGAAATACTTTGCAAGACATAGACATGTGAAAGCGTGATGAAGGTAAGGCCGCGAGCTTCGCCGTTTCGTCAGTGTCCGCGAAGCGAAGCTGGTTAGGTATTTTTTAACTCTCCGTGCCGAGTGCTTGGGTGGTGATTTGCTAATGCCGATTCATGATGATAATATTTTTATATCTCCAAAACGCAACAAACCTGGACCATAACAGCTCTACTGTACAATGAAGATGGGTGTACGCGGCCGACACGAAACGGCAAACACATAAGGCAAGTTAAACGAGAAGATGCGTGCCCCACTAAGCAGAGATCACTGCGAAAAAAGATGTCATTATTCTCATTTGGAAAAGTTTAAAGAACATACTTTAAATGAAAAATATATTTTCGGGACGCGAATTTCGGATTTAGCTGCTGAGTGAGTGGTCAGCTATGGTTCGAAATTCTGCGTCACATTTCTGTCGCGTGCTAAGCAGTTTCGCTGGCCATCCACCTTCAGAGAATTCAACGGCCGAGATCTTTAACAGCGAAGCTGTTAAAGCTGGCAGTAAGACGTCCGTTAACAAAAACCCCTGCTAACGTGTATGGCACATAAAAATTGGGTCAATTCCACCAATCACCACTCGTCGACTAAATATGCAGACGGAAATAGTTAGTCCAACAAATGGCTATCATCGCGGCTATGAGCCACAGGAAACTGGTCCAATCTCATTACATAACTCTGGTCCACTAAAAATGAAGGGAATAGTTATCCCAATAAATGACTGCTAATTACCGGCGGCGAGCCGAAGACCCCGAGTGCGTACAGCGAGAGAATACTAGGGAACGGCAATGGCAAGAACAGCCGTGAGAAAACTCCGAAGCGATCGCCAGCTTATGCCAACGCCGACGTGCCCATTGACCTAAGAGAGCTGCATACGCTCTGGTTTCAGCGCGAGTATCTGTCTCTGGAACTTGGATATCTGAGTCATGTCTGTGCCTGTCTGTGGTTTAACTCGAACCTGTGTGCGCTGAGACTCAACCTAGAAACAACCTAGAATCACCTAGCTAAAGCATAGCAACAACCTAGAAGCAATCTAGAAACAAAGTAGCGTCACCTAGCTGAAGACTAGCAAAAACCTAGAAGCAAACCAGATTAGACCTCAGGATTGCCCATTTTCAATGTTTCTAGCTATGTGCGACTTAATGGAAACTTCGCCATTTTATCTAGTGGATTATTTTAATTGTTTATGACAAGAAGGTGCGCTTTGATAGCGTCCTCTTTCTGAAGTAGAACTGTGCTGCGTCTGATGTGATGCTCAAGGATTCTGTTATCAATATAGAATAGAAAACACTCCTTAAAATTCACCACGTGTCAGCAAAGGCTATATGTAAAATTTCCGTGAATTTGCCAAATAACGCTTTTACCGCTCGCTTTACTGTTCGATGTTTCTGGAATCCCGGCAATCTTTTGCATGGTTTAGCAGCAGATTGAAAAGAACTAAGGCACCTTATCCCTAGTGGGGCCAAGCCTAAAGGAAGTTCACAGCTGGGTGGCCTGCCTTACTTCTTTTTCTCTTCCTTTGTTCTTCTATTTCTTTTTCTTTGTCTCTTTCTCTCTACTTTCTCTGTCTTTTGGTCTCTATTTCTGTTTCTGTCTTTCTCCCTCTTTTTCTCTTCATTTCTCGTCCTTTTTATCTTCCTTTCTCTCTCTCTTTCCCGCTCCTTGTATCTTTCTTTCTCTTGTTTCTCTTTCTTTCTCTGTCTTTCTCTTTTCATCGCTTCCTCTTTCTATCTCTCACTATTTCTCTCTCTGCTTCTTTCTCGTTTTATTTTTCTATTTCTGTCTTTCTCATCCTTCCTTGCTCTTTTTTTCTTGTTTTTTTCGAGTCTATTTTCTATCTCCTCCTCTCTCTCTGTCTTGCTCTGTCTTTTTATACATTTATTCGTCTTATATTGCTTCCATTTTCTCTATCTCTTTCTTTCTATTTCTTTCTCCCTGTCTAACGTGCTTTACGCACTCAACTTCGCCGAGTTTTCGTTTCCCGCTTGCATCTGCTGTCCCGCCACGGTGGTCTAGTGGTTATGGTGCTCGACTGCTGACCAGCAGGTCGCGGGATCGAATCCCGGCCGTGGCGGCCGCATTTTCGATGGAGGCGAAAATGCTTGAGGCCCGTGTGCTTAGATTTAGGTGCACGTAAAAGAACCCCAGGCGGCCAAAATTTCCGGAGCCCTCCACTACGGTGTCTCTCATAATTATATGGTGATTTTGGGACGTTAAACCCCAGATATTATTATTGTATCTGCTGTACTCGGTAGTGGCGCTTGCCCAATACTCACGTGAGGAGTTTTGTGTCACGGAGCCGAATATACAGCATAAACAGCTTCTTTGTTCAAAAACAGAGAATACCTAGGTTTGGATTTGCTGCAAAGAACGTTTACACTTCGTGTTAATTCACACGCATTATTTTTTTCAGCAACACGAACGGGTGTGCAGCTCCAATGGAAACGCTATCCGTGAAGTAGAGTCGTGCCAGGCAGCGACTGTGGATTCCCCTGCCCGGTTTCACAGCGATTATGGCCGAAATCACAAAGAACTTTCGGCCTCTGAGAGCAGCAACGAGCATCGTCTTATGCCTGAAGCTAAGGTGGTCAAAACGCGTACCAACATAGAAGCCGTCGGCACAAATACG
Source organism: Rhipicephalus appendiculatus (assembly GCA_030522465.1). Lineage (NCBI taxonomy): Eukaryota > Metazoa > Arthropoda > Arachnida > Ixodida > Ixodidae > Rhipicephalus > Rhipicephalus appendiculatus. The sequence goes on along the minus strand of JALIZH010014284.1, from coordinate 18,407 downwards.
GTACGCGTGTCTTGCTTTAGAAGCCCAGGGGCATGTGCCAGTCGCATATACAAGGTGTTTGTGCTACCTCACTTTGCTAACGGCAAGCTATTCCTCAGAACTCGTCGACTTCAGCGCGTTTTCGTCATCACTAGCGAGATGGCGCGAAGGTGTCACGGAGCGCTCGCTCTAAAGGTCGTCGCGCCTCTCGCTGGGATGAATGTGCGCCTCCACGGGGCGTGGGTCGCTCGTGCGCGCGCGCTTATCTAGTGAATTGGGACATTGGGGCACTTTGTACTTTTTCTGTTTCCACCGCAAGTTTGCTTTGAAGTTACAGTGGTTAACGAGTGCACGAAGGTCGCTTCGCTCGCCGCAGCGGCCGCGTTTACGAAAGGAGCCCGCTCCTCACCCACGAAGTAACAATTGCGACAGTTCGCGCTAGTCCTGTGAACACTTGTGCGTTCGTTTCGTGCGTCTTTCTTTGTTTCAGCAGCGCGCTTAAGGTGTGGAGCTGTGGCAGTTGTCAGGCCGCGCTCGTCCTGCGCATGCTCATTTCGCGCGTCCTTTCTGCTTGAGGTGCGCGCAGCAAGTTTCGAGCTGCTTGCCGTTCTTCGCGTGACATTACAATTTGTTGCTGTAGCATTCATTCCTTCGCCCTTGTGGCGAAACAATGCAAAATAAACGCTCACCTACCTCTGTGAAGGCACGTTTCACTTTCGTGTTATACCGTTTAATTTGACAGAGGGATCAGCCATTTTTTTTCTATCTCTTACAGCCACCAGTCACCAGGAGCGTCGATGGCGTCATTATCCAGACCTGTCCATTATGTAAACGCAATGTGAAAAGCATAAATATGCCGAAGCACTTCATAATTTGTCAGCGACAGGTGCCCCGCCCAGATTCACAGGAAGCCAGTCAAACACCCAAAACGGCAATCGTAAGTGGTTTCATCAATGTATACAGTTGCAAATAGGTGATCATGATGGTGATTAATGAACGGTGATATAGTTAATATAATCAACCTATTAAAAGTCTACAGTGATGCAAAATATGTAATCTACACTGATGATCATAGCGTGTGTTTCTTTTCCTTTCCTGACCTTGGTAGCCTTCGGAGTAAAACCAACGCTGCTCTAAAAGCTCTCGAAGAATGCTCAACTACAAACTAATACAGAAAGGACAAACACCGTTATTTTCATGCTGAAATATGAGATAAATTGCAATCTCATGACTCCTCTTTATGCACTTGAAACAATCACAGTAGTAAATAGTGTGAAAACACTTGGACTTGCCCTCACACAAAATACGCTCCCGGGCGCACACATCGAATCCATATTAAGCAAATCGGTCGCTATGTTGGCGTGTCACAGCTCTACATCTACTTTTAAAATAAAGCTGCTTGTTCACAATACAATATTTTAATTTTTCATTATTTTATTGTTGGTGGTGTAATGTTCCACGCCATATACAAATCTTGAAAGAATTCATATACTGTTGAAAATGTTTGTACGAGCCGTTTTTTATATCACTCCAGGCCCGTAGCCAGAATTTTTTTCAAGGGGGGGGGGGGGGGCTCGTACAAACATTCCCCCCCCCCCCCCGAAAAAAAATTCTGGCTACGGGCCTGGAGTGATATAAAAAACGGCTAGTTGAAAACCTTGAAAACCCCCTATTTTCCTTATTTTTTCTCGGTAGAACACCCCCCCTCAATCCGAATTTCGGGGGGGGGAGGGGCCGGGCCCCCCCTCCTCCCCCCTCCCCCCCCCGCTGGCTGCGGGCCTGTATCCCTCACATACTTCAGATTTGTTCTTGAAAGAAATTATAATGAGCGCGTTTAACCTTTTTAATTACAAGTTGAGTTCTGGCGTCGAAACAAGAGGTTAAAAATATTTTAGAGATTGAAAAAAAAAGTTTTCTCATGCCATCTAACCTTTCTAAAAACACACATTCATATGGCACTCGTTACACAGAACAGTAAAAGGTGGTCACTGAGCGGGCAAGTTATTCCACACAGTTATCGTACACGCTAACAACCCCTTTTAATTAATTTCATAAGTTATACATTGCGAATAACTTCTTCACGAGCACTGAGCGAACATTTCACCAAATCCATGATTATACAATAAATAGGGGTCATATCACGCTTTTTTTTCATTTTTTCTTACTTACGTGACTCTTCTTGTATGTAAGTGTGTTACTTTTTCAGATATGTTGTGCTTTGGATATCTGTTCAGTATGATTGCATTTTCTGTTTTTTTTTTCTGTTTTTTTTTCTGAACACGCATGATATCGCTGCCTGCCTTGTAGAGGTGGCTTAGGGCCTGCGTGAACTAGCTTGTCTCAAGCGACTTTTACCCTCCACTCCATAGTTGATGAAAAATAAATAATAATAATAATAATAACAAGAAAGATTATTATTATTATTATTATTATTATTATTATTATTATTATTATTATTATTATTGTGATGAGTGACACGATAATGATAGGTGATCAGGCGGGGAAAAGGATTGTTGTTTGCAGCAGGTGGATCTATTCTTTACAAACTCTGCCGGCCAATAGTTTGTCCTGAGCGCCACTTATCGGACATTGTCAAGTGCGGCACAGTCAGTAGTTCATCGCAGCAAAGCTATAGTAGCAGCTCGTTAAGTGTTATCCAGGTGTACGTGTTGGAGCTTTTCTTGTCAATTTAACAGATACTTTGCGAGATAGTTTCGTGCAAAGATATGCAACAATATTTCCTCAGTAGCAGCCGTATATGTCCCCAGGCGCAGGCCACACGAGAAGCTGTTGGGAACGAAGCATCAGTGGGGCAGTATCCTCAACCTCAACGCCAAGAGCGCAATCAACCGGCACAATTCAGCCCGCCTGCACCATCAGTAGGGCGTCCCTAATGAGCAGGTGAAAGCACCGTTTTCACTTCAGTAAATATTCTGTGCAATAGTTGCGTGCAAATATACGGAAGATGTAAGGAATCCCCTAACGTTAGCCCTGTTTTTGTCTCCAGGCGCGGTCCACACGAGAAGTTGTTGATACGAAAGCATCAGGTCGGCTATATCCTTCACTTCCGCATCACGAGAACCTTGCACCGAATTTATCCTTTCCTGCTACAGTGCCTGAAGGATGTCCCGATCATCGGGTAAGAGCTGTGTTCTATGTACAACTGACGCTTTATGCGCTAGCTGCTTGCAGATATTTTCCACATCAAATTCATTCCCTGGATACCACACGCAGATATTAAGTGAAGTTCCACTGGCATTTAACTGTTACCCTTGCGCTGCATCGGTTACCCCGCAGCAATTTGTTTGGATGTGCCAATCACTGCAAACACAATATGCTTGACTATCATTTGCATGCATGAGCGTCAGCTTGTGTTCGCGAGGTTTCGTACAAGAGTAAATGCTGTACTGCCTTATTTCTTCTTGTTTTCTTGGCTCGCTGATTGATAACGAACCGATGTGAACTTCGGTAGAACTGTTACCTCCCGTACAGAGCTCCAGAGAGGTGCCCCCTATTATAGGCTCCCGCATAGTCTTAAATGAGGTCGATAAACTTGCGTTAGTTCCGAATGAGCTTATCGTAACTTTTTCCAGCCAAGCATGATGTAATTCCCCCCAATCAGACGTAACTTTCTCCAGCGAGGCATGTTGTAATTCCCCCCAAGCAGACGTAACCTTTTCCAGCGAAGCATGTTGTAATTCCCCCAATCAGACGGCGTGATACGCTAAAAACCCGGTGCCCTCGAGTGCAAGAAAATGCAGCCCTCTAAAGGGCTGCATTTCCTTGCACTACTGCTCTGATTACACATCCTGCCATTATTTACACCACCTGCCGCACGGCTAAGCGCAGCCGCACAGCTAATTACGATGCACTCTAGCAACCAACGTTTCTAGAACCTTTGTTCTCGAAACATTGCTAGCTGTGTATGGCTACGCGAACCACCGTCATCGAGCGCTAAAGCAACAACGTTATCACGTAATAGCACTTCAAGTACACAAAATAGAGTTCTGTAATTACATAAACCTATAACGAAACTCTCACTCACCTGATAGGGGAACTGTATCAAAGCGCAGCAGTTTAATGGCACCAGACCTCCGACGAGGAAACAACAAAGCTCGTCAGTTGGGCCCATCCGCAAAGAAGAAACTATAGAGGAAGCGCGCACTGAAGCGCGCCAAAAGCAAGGACCGCAGCACCTACTAATACGCATTTTACTTGGAACAAAATTAATTGCTACCGTTCGCTTGCTCCCTAAAATATAAGTAATTTAATGCTTGGTGAAGTGTATTTTTTATAGTTGTTTTTCATGTGATAAAAGACACGTGACCGATCGTCTGTAGAACGCCAACATCAAAAACAGAAATTCTGTTTTTTTTTTCAGAAATGTATTTCTGTTAACAAGGAAAAACAGAACTTTTCTGTGTGACCACAGACTTTTTCTGTAAAGAAGTTTGTACTTTTCAATATATTTTTTACAGTGTGGGAAAGTGTTGCAGGGCCCCTCTATGTAAACAGCCGTAGAAGGCTAGCGACTAAAGTGTTGCACCAAGTACGCAAGATCACGTAACATTTTTTTTTCTTTTGCGGCCCATCGGGATGATATGCACAATGGTGTCGAATCAAATATTTTCATGAGAATCTGCGTGCATTGCGGTGTCATACCACAATATTACCAGCATATTTCCAGTGGTGAATGCTGATGAACGGTGACGCAATTTTATAACTAGTTTTGTTCATCAAGAATTTTCTCTCGGGAATTTCCCGTTCGGTTAAAAGCGTACCGTTGTGCCCACTGTCGTGAAATAGCGCCACACCCATATGTTCACAGGTCCCGGGCATGACTCCACATGCGCTGCCTCTGACACCATCCCCACGATGTAACATTGCCCAGAGAGCTGCCATTCAAGGCCTACACTCCCAGCAACAAGCCATTGGTCAGCCTACTTCGTCACCGGCGCACCTGTTCACCAAGGCAGCCAACATGAAGAACTGGATGTGAGCGCAGTGTTTTCACAATGATCAACGAACCTAACACAGCCTATGCCCTTAAAGGGGTACTGACATGGAAGTTTTCGGTTGTCGTTTTTTTTTTGCGTGAAATGAAAGGACAAGCACTCGAGAGCCTATAAAATGTATTGGTAAGCGTGAGTGCACAATGCAAACGTAATTACTGTATTTTTTTAACCCACTGTAGTTTCGCCTATATTTCTGACACGATGTTATGCAAACCGGCTGTGGCATATACATATAAACAACTAAGAAATGGTATAAAACAACTATCATCAAACTCAAGCCCCACTACTTTGCTGGAAAAAAAGTGGGACACATATGTCCCACTGACTCTTGAAGGTAACATCACCTGGTATTAGGGATGAAACGGCCGAAACAAGGGGTGCAAGGAGCACTCAAGTTGTGCAGAGGAACGGTGTTCGCACCTTATTTATACAGCAGCGGAACAGCAACTGCACATTTGCCTGTAAAGCTTCCTTAACCGCATACACCAAACATTTTTTGTCCATTCTGTCGTCCCTTTTCCCGCTGTCGAAATAGACGAGTACTAATATTGTCCGCTGAACATGTGCCTACTTTTCAAGAGGCATATAAATGAAAAAAAAAACATTATTCTCGTGCACCCTTGCTAACAATTAGGCTAAGCGAAGAGCGTAGAAATTTGGCAAAGGATTGGGTTTCGATTAATTTATCATTCTGGTTAACTGCACAAAGTAGTACATGATACCTGGGAGCTGAAATCGCCTCTCTGGAAAACCAGAAAAAGAGAAAATTACCTGGCGTTTTGAGTGACAGGTTTTTTTTATCTGCACTAGAGGAGGAAAATTCAAAAGCCTCCGTAAAAAATAGAAGAAATTTCAACGGCATTGTGGCACTGCTGCCACGTCAGAAACTGCGGTAAAACAATTTTTCTCGAGTATTCATAGACTTAGGTAAAATACCAGCCACTTGGCGTTGCGGTAATTGCGACTGGCGATGTGGGAGACAACTTTTTCAGCTGAAGAATAAATGGGGCGTACGTGCCATGCTAACGCACATTGCGTTAAAGGCTAGTTTCGGTGCTAAGTGCACTCTGACGTCAGAACATGTTATGAGCTTCACGTCGTGTGCTCGCGCAAGATGCCCTGACGTTTCCGCGGCCGCTCCACTCCGTGGCTCCGTTGGTGAGGCAGAAAAAACACCATTCTGAATATTTTTGGTGACGCAAAAGCGGTCAGTTTAAATGTTTTGGTACCTGACCTCGTGCCAACTGGACATACTGGTGCGTGATGTTCCCAGAATGGACACTGTAGCCCGACGTCACAATAGTATTGGTGTCAGTAGGTGTTCCATATGAAAATCGACTGCAAGTGTCAAAATAAAATATCTGGTTAGCGTCTACTGAGCTTCACGCTCGCCCAGAGCCGTCTGCAGTTACAGGATATTTGTATGGCAGAACAAACTTTCCATCGAAAATTGCTTTATGTGCCCCTTTAAGACCTCACGCAAGACCTTTAAAACCTCACGATGTTCTGAAGGTCTTACTTCGATTTTAATAGCAGCTTAAGCTAGAAAAATGTAATGCAGCCATTGGTACGTTCTTAGAACGTTTGAGTGATTTTCAGTTGTCGATAGAGTTATAGACCAAATAAAACTAATCAATACTCAAGTTTACATCCGTGCTAATGACGTGTCACGGAGGTAGTCTACCTGTCGCCGTAATCTTATTTATCTTCGTAAGCGTGATAGCACCCATTTACCGCAGTTTATGCTAACAAAGTTTCTTGACCCCATCACGCTGATCTAGTGGTTATGGTGCACGACTGCTGACCCGAAGGTCCAGGGATCGAGTCCGGGCCGTGGCGGCCGCATTTTGATGGGGGGCGGAACGCTAGAAGCCCGAGTACTTAGGTTTAGGTGCAAGTTAAAGAACAAAATATGGTCGAAATTTCCGGAGCCCTCAAGTATGGCCTCTCTCAGAGTTGCCATTTACGCTTATAGTGAGCGAATTTGGGCTTCTTTTATTTTTCGTTTAGTCGCTTGTCGAACTTTCTCCCAGCAAATATGGCTATTTCATTGATTACCAGCTTCACAAATAGTTTGTCGATGATTTTGAGTAGTCAATTGTTGAAGTCAAACGTAGGTGGGCGAATCAACAAATAGCGTTAATCATGCACTAGCAAACGCATTCAATCGAATGGAGACTACACTGGAGACAGTGTTAAAAAGTTATGTGTTTTTGTCCAAAGCTGCACAGATTTTCACTGTGCAAAATATTTAAATTGATTTTCTCAACTCTACTTCGTATTTGAAGGCCATTTTTATTATAATTAAAGGTATTTTCAAGAACGGGAAATTCCATTAAATTTCCGCTTCTTTTAGGCTTCTATCGTGATGATTATTTGCATGTTAGCACGTAGCATATGACAACTCTGGCGTCTGTAACAATAATATAGTAGTTATCGGGACGTAAAACCACGACAATTATTATTATACAATGTTTCTTGTCAAAGAAGATTTCCTATCTTTTTTGACCGTGTAATTTGTGGACGTTGCAACGGTTGTTCAGTGGCAGATCAACGTGAATATTGTTAGGCATTTAATGTTCGTGCTGGCCACACTGAATGTTGGCGTTTATCATGGACATAGAATTTTTCTTCTAAAGATGTATTCTGGCTTCGCAGGAGATCGGCACCGCGGCATTGGAAGACAACGACGCATGTGGGGGGATTTGTATTCGTAGGCAACCCCGAAGTACCTGCTGAAGCGCACGTCAGTGAGCCCGTAAGTGAACGCTTATGTGTCTAAAGGATATAAGCATTGCGGCAGTGTAATTGCATAACTGGCAACACAGGCAGGAAAGCTGCTAGGCCAAACTAGGGAGGGGGGATTGGATGTTGGTGGTGGAACTCTGTTTCAACGACAATGTCTGCTCGACTTCACCTCAGTAACATCTGCTGCCAGTCTAGTTGGCGTTGCATAGTTCATAGGTAAAGCTGCACATGCGTAACTACAGTGAAACCCCGGTGGTACGAACACAGCTCATACGAATTTCGGGGTGATACGAATTTTTCTTTGTTCCCGGCCAAGGCCCATTGGCCTGCAATGTAATGTAGTACGGTTGTTGCGAACCGATTTTCACCCCGCGACGTTTGATACGAACGAACGCTACCGCCTAGGTACGGAGAGGTGCTGTCAGCGCTGTCGCGGAAGAGGCGCCAAGCACGTGCGAGCGCGGGCATGCACGCCGCACCACCAAATCGTCAGAATCCCGGTGTAAGAAGAATACTTTTCTTACGGTCAGAATAAACCTTAAGAAAGGCGTCACGGCAACGCCTGTCACAAACTCCAAGATTGTGCGTGCGAATCTTTGACTCTAATGTGCCTTCGTGCCTGCGCGTTTAGATTACAGAGGGCATTGGTGCCATGATTCATTTTTCTAACGCGTTGACGCGGGATGCTGTCGTTGTACTGTGTTTACACGCGCCTGCCTCATGCATAGGACATCCTATGAAAGGTGGACGAGGACCGAAAGAAGGCGAGGACGGTTTTTAAGGAGTCAGGCCTCACAACGTCAACATGCGCGACTGTTGAGGTCGCACATGTGTGGGCACGGTCGTAAATCTCCCAAAAAACATCCCCAACTCATCCGAAATAACAAAATCATAACATAGGATCCTGGTTCTAAAATTTTGTGGCCTTGATCTATCGCGTCAAAGCGCTTCTTCCATTACTTTCGCTGCAGTACTCTGTTGTCATGCGAAAAAGCACACTAAAATTTGGAAGGGGCCATTGCTGTCGCGGGTCACAACGCACCTGGTTCATTAATCAAACACCCACGTACGGGCCGTATATTTACAAGTGCTCGTATGATTGCCGACATCTTAAAACTTCACTTACAGTCGTTCAGAGTACTTCCTGACATTGCTGCGGCCCTGAAAAACAATAAATGAAAATGTACGCCAGCTTGCTTTTGTCGCGTGCTAATTTTCCATGCTTTCTGGTGATACGAATTTCGGATGATACGAATATTTTTAGTGGTCCCGTGAGATTCGTATCACCGGGGTTCCACTGTATACACAAAGAAGACACAGGACAAAGTGCTGAACAGAGTGTGAAGACGCGACACTGTTTCCTGTGTGTTTTGTGTTTTGTTACGTTTGCGCTATTTTTTACGCATGAACTTCTGATCTCGCATTTTTTAGCCGTGAACGATGCCCGATTTTCGGCGAAAAATGTGGGTCTATAATGAGGAGAGTGAAGTCCAGTGGAAAGTACCGCTAAAGTATCTGACTTCAACAACAGTATTTACTTGCGCCCAGCCAGCACTTTCCTGCAAGGACTAGTTCTGGATCGTCTAGGCCTGGAATTTGCAATTAATTCTCAGTCAGCTAGAAATTGTTCCCTCTTCTCTCTAAAACTATGCCATAAAACCAAATGGCCACTTTGATTGGGGAGCCTCCGGCTCACCTTAATCATTTTCCTCAGGGCGTTTTAATAAAAGATCTTGTCACTCTCACCCAAATGACCGTGCCATTAACCCAATGTTCGCGGCCATTGCGCTCACTAACATCCCATCCATTCCGACTGAAGCAAGTTAGAACCATAGACTACTTAAGCGAAAGAATTCGCGACCGTGAACGCAATTTTGGCATGGATGGTGCGAAGTATGGTAATGCTAATAATGTTAGATTCTAGATGGTAATGCTAATAATGTTACCTGACAAATACGTGTTGTCTATTGGGTGCGTGCGGTGTATTTTACGTAAGGAGCGCCTAAAGCTGACATTCGCCCATTTAACGCACAACAGCAATTTATGGAAGTTTGGCATAAACATCAATGAATCGGTGGATTGATCGATTGTCCTGGTTTTCTTTTTCTGTGTTTTGTTTATTTCTCACTTGTGCTTGTAGACTTTTCTTGCTTTTTTGTGCAATGTGTACGTCTATATATGCTATGTATGGAAAAATGAGGTCTGGAAAACATTTAGCGGCGTACTGAAGTGAATGGCTTTAATGTAGCTTACCTTCTCATATTCGGGCAGCCAATCGGCGAGGAAACACCACATATTGACGGGCGGCCGCTGTCCTTTCTTCAGCAGAAGCCAGAGCCTACATCTAAGACCATGCCCTGCGCGCTTTGAAATACATCGGTGGTATTAAAGCGTAGCCTTTGGATTCATAGCACTATTCCATCACTTGTTTGTTGAAAGGCACCAGCAAACTGGATCGCAAGTTGACAGGACCGCAAGCACCACACGTGCTTGCGGTCCGTGCAATAGGTGGTGACAAAAACCAAACTCTCGAAAAACTTTGTGGGCTACGGCGCCCGTCTGCATCGACTCCTGGTTCGAGACAACATTCCACCGTACCGGCATTGTTGCCAGTGCCGTCACTTTCTGCGTGTTCCACCTAGTGGTCGCGGTCCCCTTTTCTCACAAATTGCTTCATAATCCCTTGGAGTGGTATGCAGCTTAGCTGAATATAACAAATGCTGTCACTATGAGATAATTATAATGAGTGTGAGCGGTCGTTTCTTAATTCAAGCGGCACTGGCCTAGGTCCGGACACCTGCATACTGTTTTGCAGCAAAGGGTGTTTTCGCGCGTGTTTTGGGACATACAAATATTTGCTGCACATTATAGTGTCATTAAATATCCGTCCAATCTGTTTCCTTGTTGCGAAAGCTTAAAATTATTTATTTACTTCTCTGTCACAAAAATACCATCTCGGGTTCGATGTAGTGAATGGCAAGGGTGAAATACTTCTTACTCTAAAAGTGAACAACTCTCGCAATTTTTGCTAGATTTTCTTATACGCCTCTGGATATTATTTACATGAGAGGTCGTTCCCTTGTGCACTCGAACATTATCTTTCAGCACATGAAATTCTGCGCACTCGACATACATTTGTCTTTGAACCTTTATTAAAATGCATCAGCACTTCACGATTGCAACTCTCTGAAATACTAGACGCCATACCACGCAACTCCTTGCTTCAAAAGCAACGTCGATCGTTTTACGTGCTACGATACATATATCCCAGCGGCATTTTGTTCCGTTGGCATTTTACGCGTCCGGCATTTTCACCAAATTTAACAGAAAGTAGGCAACGCAATATATGCAATGCAGGTATACTTTATCGGTGTACTTGATCGGGCAGAGTACACGTACTTTTGTTGGACGTCCTTAAGTGGTTTGGGAACGTACGTATGTGGACGTTTTGGCACCATGTGCTCATATGTGCGATTTAGAGGGAGCCATCGTTTTTCCTGGAGAATACTAAATCAAACTAATTCGGCAAAATATTACTGTGTGTTTTAAAGCGTAACCGTATATCTACACTCGTATACTGCGCTCAAGACCCACCTCTCACCGTACCCCGTGTTTGCCCATTCACTCCTTGCTTCGTTCTGTCAAACGCGAAATATATTGAATCAATTCGAAAAAGTATTGAAGAACACAGTCACTGGAAAACTGGTAACAAACGCGTCCCAGAGGAGCACATGTTTTCTCCCCGATTACATTGAACAGCACACACCTTGAAGCAGCGAAGTGCTAGGCCTCATGGGCGTCGGTAGGATTTAGTCTTGGGGGGGGGGGGGGGGGGGGTGCAACCCTGCGTTGCATCGGGCCTGTGGGTGGGTGGAGCGCTGGTTAAGGGCAATTGTGGGTGCGGCTTGAGGGGGGGCAAGTGCCCCTTTTGCACCCCCCCTGCCGACGCCCATGCTAGGCCTCGAACCGGAAGTACCCTAGCAGACGACGCGCCGTTTTGCTATCCACCTATGGCTTCCGGTGTTTGCGGTGCACAATAGCGTTGCCTTCAAGATTGACATACGTTACGCCGAGTGTCATCCGGGACTATACGCGTCATTTGTCCCCGTTCGGGTTACGGTAGACTTCCAAATCACACAGAGCTAAATGGAATAATTTATCTGCGATATACAAAACGAATGCAATTTTTCTGTGCCCCACCAAATGCGCCCTAAGTTTGCAAGCTTGCTGTTTGAAGCGTACGGTTTCCAATTCGATGCAAAGTTCACGCTTGATAATTTGGTGTCACGGCCTTTATAGCACAGAGAAGGACAAAGCTGTTTACTAACAGCCGCAGGGGATTAGCCCGTAGAATTTTTTTACGGACTCTAGATGAAAAGCTCTCCATAGGCCGCATACATTGGAATCTCCGACTACCATTGCCGCCATTACACAACTGTGCGAGCGTTATCAGCCCCTGAGACGCGTGCTAGACTTGACGGTAGTATTCACTTTTCTTCGCAGCTAATAAAAGTGGGCTCACCTCGTGTATAGTTGTAAGCATGTGTCAACAGAAAGTTCAGACGATGGCGTACTGCGACTCGCAACTTAGTCACAACACGCGCAGTCAGCCGCAATCTCAAGCTCAAGCGGACATGGTGTCGCCATCTAGAAAAAGCGCCTGAAAACGCTTCTTCCTGCGCCACTAGCACTGCGCACAGTAAATTACCTCAATGGCCTTGAATATTGCTCTGAAATATTCAATGTAAACACTAATCGCTGTCCATACATTTCTAATGCGTAGAAGGGCCCGTGTTTGATTATTGTTGTCCCTATTACTAGAGATAAATGACACTAACTTTAGCCTGTTGGAAAATAAATGCAAAGGCAACTGTGATAATTGCAGTGTAATGCCGGTCTTATTGGGGTCTGCGCTATTTCGGCCCAGCTTTTTCTCTAGAATCTCTAATCCTATCGATTAGCCGTAATTCTAGCCGACAGTAACATGAAAAAATTCAGCTCGGCCAGTCATCTGACGCGTAGCGCACTCAACGGATGCCGTGTTAATACTTTAGCGCGTGCCCCAAGGGAACAGTAACACACTTGAGGACTGCAGAGCTGTGTCGTCGGGGTGACGAAATTTGAAAACTTGCAAAAATGAAGAAACTTGCTAACACTGGATGTGCGAAGGTAGATTGATGTGAGTATATATACTCCATCCCAAAAAATACTTATGAAGCATAAGGAGTGAAAACTGCGGGAGTTGGATTCCCAGGACTGTTAACTATGATGGATTGTAAAACAGCCTGCTACTGAGGCTTAAGAAGATAAAATGCAGGATCTGCACTTTGCGTTTTATTCAACAATTGCCGTTACGTCGGCTCACATGCATAGCACGAAATTTTATTGCAGTAGCACTTAAATGAACTCCCTCGGCTGGTTTTTGCCGTTGCCGTAGCCGTCATGCTCCGTATGTGGTAGAAATCGATAACGTCGGCCGGCACATCTTGTGACCTAGGTGTGACTAACGTTAGGGACGAACGCGGCTCAAGCAGAAATGAAACGAGCCGGCAACATACGGCGCACGAAGCGCGCATAAGATAACATCCCCTTTCGTGCGAGGCCTACCGTCGATGGCTCCTCACGCAGATAGGAAACATCCCGCCCGTCTTTCGCCGAACGAAGGAGCATGACGATGCACCGGCGGCTGGTGGAGGGGGGAGGGAGGAACCGCGACGCTTGAGCAGCAACTGTGAACTTAGATCAAAAGGGCGCCGTCATGAGCGCTACCTTGACGGACATCAGTAGATAGCTTTCATAGCCTTGCGTGTGCTGTGTTGTCGTCGCTTACTTCCAGTTGAGACGACATACAGTACGTAAACCGTCTCACACCCTGAAGCGGCCGTATTCCCTTACACCAGCGTTTTGAAGAGTTCGCTAGATGCGATCCAACATAGCTGCTAGCCTTACTTCGTACATCACTGAATTTGTTGCGATCGCATTCATTGCTTCACCCTTGAGGTGAAGCTGCGATTCCTTTTCTTTCTTTTTTTCTTTTTTTTTTTTTTGCGGGAGGGATGAACGGTTAGATGCTATTCTAAGAAAATAAGAGATATGCTGCAGATATTGTGCTTACTTTTTTAAGAGTACCCGACCGAGAACAAACTATTGCAGGATGGTCTTCACCGGAGCGACTCCGCAGAGTCAAACACGACCTCAGATACTGTACATCCTCCAGATGGGAAATGGCCACATTGCCTGCACCAAGGAGACTGGGGCATCACGCAGCCGAGAATGTGCCACAGCAAAGCGGTTTTACTGAGAAAAACAACGCGATCCTCAGTGATTTCAATGGACAAAAGCCAACAAGTGCTACCTTGGAGCAGACAACAGTGCCTCGAAACGATTCCGTACTACGCTGATGTAATCGATTACTACGACAAACCTGATGGCGCATACAGCGACTACTGTTGCATTGAACTGAGTCAATCTCCGCGGTACTCTGTACGGCGAGTCACGTTCTAGTCTAGGTCGACGCGATGAAGAGATAGTTAAGCCATTCAAATACATGACACAGGGTCCACTTTATGTGATTAAAGATTATTGAGGTATGGCTCTCTGCCGAATGAATTAGGAGAAATAACGGGGAGCACAATATGATGAAAAGTAGGCACCTATAGGAACAGAGGCAAGCGTTCAGTGATTAATGGAGTAGGACCCAGAGGAGCTCCTAAGCAATAAAGTGGGACAGTATGAAGTGTGAACCCCGAAAACTGATCTAGTTTTTTTCTTCTTTTTTTTTCAATTTTGAAAGCCTGCTTTAGGCATAAGAAACTGTGGTATAAAAAATAGACGTTAAAATTTCCTTGGTGTATAATGTCTAACAATGTGGTAGAGATTCAGTTAAAGTGGATGAGCAGATTAGTTTTTGTCAGATCAGTTCAAATAACTTTATTGAGCCTGGATCTGGCCTGGAACTGGCCTGGATCCCGCCTAGGCCTCAGCCAAGGGTTTTTGGCCTTTGGCGGCTTCGTCGGCTCTCTAGACGTGTCTACTTTTTTTTTCCACCACTGCACGCCTTTTCAGTTGTCAATCGTCATTTGTGTTGTCTTCACTTCTCTTTTGTGTCCGTGTTTGCACGCCCCCGTGTTTTACCACGTATTGAGCCGCTCGCTGCGTTCATTTCTCTATTGCTACTGCTGTTTCCCTGCTACACTTAGAAGCTACGATCATTTTCTGTAAAGCTGATGGCCATATTCAGCTAAATTGTTGGCTCCTTGCTACGAAAAATTACACGATACTCCGCATTCTATTGACGGCCATGGTGTTTAGCTGCTAAGGATGAGGGCACGGGTTTGATACCCGACCCCGGCAGCCGTATTTGGATGGGAACAAAATGAGGGAAAAAAATTCAACCAGCTCCGCTTCGCGGACGCCGTTGAAACAGCTGGTGGCCTACCCTTCGTCAGGCTAACGCATTTCTATGTTTTGCGAGTCTTTCAGATATGTTGTATCAGTGCTCTTTATTAAACTGTCTTTGCTAAGCTTTGAGGTGGCAGTATAGATTTATTGCATCTTGACCATACCACTCTTATACACAGGTTTACAAAGAAGCCTTCGCTTAAGATGTTCCAATATATTGTATCACTGCTCTTTATCAAACAATCTTTGTTAAGCTTTAAGGTGGTAGTGTAGCCACCATCTTTTATAGCCACGAAGTATCACGTGACAGTGGAGTGGCTATCCTAACGCGCATACCGTTTGTCGGGCTAACGGTTGCCTTCTTCCGTCCTAGTGGAAGTTGTGCATAGTGGGATTTAACCAATTTCTGTGGCATATACGTGTTTATGATGATGATAGTTTTCTAATAGGCCGCGCTGATTTCTGTGGCATGTACCCGTTTGCTGGGCTAACGGTTGCCTTCAGGTTTTAGTGAACCAGTGGTGGGCAGTGGGATTTACCCAATGTCTGCGGCGCACACCCACTTCTGATGCCCATAAAGCATTACCTCGGATCCCGGACATGAAAGGCTCGACGAAGAACAGCTTCACCATTAATAAGATTTTTCGTTCCTCTTTCACGGGAATCATTCATAACACGAAAGCGGAACGTGCCTTCATAGTAACAGTTAAGGTGATTTGTGGCGTTGAGAAATACAATTCACGCTCTGCCTGTTGCTGTTTGGGTGACATGACAGGTTTATACGTGGATGTACTCATGTTGACACTCGCTGCCACTTCATAGCCTGGAATTTCAATCCGACTCCATAGTGTCCTTGGTAACGCGGTAACTTGCATCGCAATGAGATTCGTGAGTTCATCAAAATTAATCTTGCGCTTTCTACTGCGGCAAGCACTATAACCATATCGCGCGTGTGTGTGGGTTGGAGGGGGGAGTACGAGGAACCTCAGAATTTAATTTTTCTGTAAGGAATGCAAGCTTATGCGTACAGCCGTAGGAGATGTGAGAGGGAACCCTGAAATTATTTTTTAAACAGTGGCATAGTGGTTAAACTCAGTTGGCGAGCGCAAAAACATTCATGACACGAAACACGCAGGCGGGAAAGTGTCAACTGCAATTCAATACGTCACATTCATATAAGTAGTACATTACAAGTAATCACTGAATAAACACGAATTCGGTATTGCCTCTCATATTGCGTACGACTGTTTATTATTTATGGGCGCAGGATATTAAGCCGGAATATCTACCCTCATTCAGATTACATTGATTGTTTAAACAGCACTAGAGTGTCTTCCCTAAAATGAGAACTGGCACCCCCCATTACTTGAAGAAAGGGAGCAAACCGGGCGGTGTATTTAGAGCTTTTACTTGCACTGATTCCTTGATAACCTTGATAATAGGTTCATTTCAAGACTGGTTCATCATGCGTGTACCGTAGGCGTAGCGTCGAGCGGACTACTTAGGAATCTTGGGAAGGAAAACAAGAACAGGCTCGTTACGTATTTACCGCCTCGAAATGTCACCAGGAAATGGTACGTTTCTGACACCGAGTCTTGCGTCAGGGTGACTTGCTTGGCGCGAAGCATTTTTCTAACGATCTGTCGTTTTTAGTAGAACGAGCAGCATGTGACACTATTGCTTCTCATCCAAGCATATGCGGTCATGCATTTAATTCCGGCTCTAAGCATTTTCATAAGAAGTCAGAAAATAGGAATTGATGGCTTTCGTTCAACTTGTTAAATTGGATACACACGATACGGGTGCATGCATTAGTTAAGGTCCAATTAGCTGTCCGGATAGTTTATGGAAGTTTATTGATTTAACTGAAAGATTGGGAGCAGCTGGTATTGTTGCGGCACCTGGTGGAGACTATCTCAAGCTCGCGCTTCTTTCTGCGTTGCCTCTGAGATTTCTACGGCAGCGCACGAAACGCAAAGTTAATCCGGGGAACACACCAGGGCTCCCTAACACCGACGCGTGAGTGTCACCGCCAGACTCATAATTCAAGGAGTAGGGTCGCCTTCAGGTTTTTTAGAGCGCTGCTTTTAGGCGTACGTTGCTGCGTCGAGCGGCATCGCCGTTTGTGGCGGGGTAACCGATAGAACGAACGAAGACGAAAGAGAGCGAACGCGGAGTCTGTCGACACGAGCCACTGGCTCTAACCAACGCCTCCTCTAGAAAGACACGTCACTCGCTATCCCATCCTAGCCGTCCTGCCTTGAGTTGTCGTCGCTTGCCGAGGGATGGCGCCACGTTCCATCCTATAGTTTTCAATGGGGCTGGGGTGGTGTGGCGTCGGGGGTGGTTGTGCGCATGCGCACATGTGTGTTGCAAGCAGCCACTGCAAGGATCGCCAGCTAACACCTCCATCAGAAACGAGGAAGGGGGAAAGAGAAGGGCAGGGGGTCTTTGGCTCACGTGACAGGCATCTTTCTAGAGATGGCGTTACTTTAACCTAGCTTTCTTCGTCCTTCACACGCGCTAGCCCTTCGGTCTGAGATGGGGCGCATTCAGGCCTGGCACGTGCACTGCTACTCGCTTCGTTCGCGACGCCTGCAATGCACAGAGTGGTGTGCGTAACACTAGCGCCGGCAGTTTCTGGGGCAATATGTAACGAATGTTACATTGCTACAACTGCGGATAGCCGAAACTTCAAACATAGTCGGCGTTGCCCCACACCAAGCTACGCTCAGAGTTCGCATTAGGCAGTATTGTAATCGCCGGTGAATTTTTTTTTACTTATCTCGCAACAAACAACCATCAAAAGCCTTGATTGGCATTTTTAGTTTGTTTTCTCCAGCACATAGGCGTGCACAGGGTTCCGCTTCAGGGGGGGGCAGGGAGGGGCGAAGGTTTATCGCAGCGCCCCCCCCCCCCCCCTTCCTATTAGGTCAATGTATGGGGCAGAATTTGCGCCCCCCATCTCTCAGGTGACTAGGGGGGGCGGCCGCCCCCTCTGCCCCCCCCCTCGTGCGCACGCCTATGCTCCAGCAGTATGATAGTTTTCAGGCGCCACGCTCTTTTTGCTTTGTGGCGTCGCTTTCCAAGCCGTCCAACGCTGATAGCATGCATGGTTTCTTTATACCACTCTGTTCGCGTGAATAAGGGACTAGTCATTTTCATAATACACATCTATGCTTTCGTATTTTCTTCTCCAGGTACATCGCGGTGTCAGGAAAGAAATCCGCCTGTTGACTGACAGTGCTGAACAAAGTGACAGAT